>ML776743.1:1035987-1113618 GCA_009831015.1 Picea engelmannii | reverse complement strand
GAAAAGATTTGAAACTATCCTAGATTGATCATGTGGGCATGTATGGGCCCGTTACAAAACCTTTAAACTTCCCTAGTGTTTTGATCTAAGAAAGCAAAAATTCAAACACTATCCTATCTTTGTAGCATGTGGGCATGTATGGGTCCATTACAATATTAAGATGTGTTTGAAAAAACAAACTAAGAGGAGTCCCAAGAAGGGTTGTTGTCCTCTCCTAAAGGTTTTTAATGTTCTTTAAGGGAGATGAAATCGTTTCACAATCTTTTTCTGATTATCAAGATCGCTTGGAGGCGCAAGAGAAGAGCATACTAAGTGATTGTTACTCAACTTCTAGTCCCAATGCAAGTTAAATGTGATTAAAAATGATTTCCAACTTATATTGTGAGTCAAAACAAGCCATCCATGTGGCAAAAAGAAAGGAAGGAAAATTGATTTTATCCTCCTAAGTGCCTATGTGTTTTTGACTAACCCCTTTATATGATGAGGGGACTAAGTGTGGTGCATCTTTAAAAAATGCTTGACATCATTTTTAAGAAGGCAAATGGCCTTCCCCACATCTCAAAAACTTTATAATGAGAATTTTTGCACAGGTGCGCGGGTCTCAGTGGAGACAGAGGCGCACAGAGCACATGCGCATGAACAGAGACAAGTCAATAGGCGCACGTGCATAGAACATTACTGTGAATCAGGCGCATGGGTGCACGATGCGTGTCTGTGGGCCTAAAAACATGTGCATATATGGCAGATGGCCGAGAATGAAAAATCCGAATGGATTTCTCTCAATTCAACTTGAAATTGGCTGGTTGGCAAGTCATCTTAGGCCAGTTAGTGCACCTACAAGTTAAAAAAACTAAAAGAAGAGCAAGAAAAACCCAAATGAGGTAGGAAATTGATACCTTTCCCCAGCAGAGTCGCCAATCTGTTGCGCCTCTTTCGTCACCTTGGTGAGAAAAATAGAGGTTCTTGCAAGATCAGTTGGGTCTGCTGAGCAGTACAACTACAAGGAAAAGAGTTGGGGAAAGAAAATAAAAGACTACAATTAAGAATTAAACTAAGAAATGCAATAACAACTAAATTCATGAGCATAGGGACATAGAAACAAAAATAACCATAAGACCCATGTCACCAATGTTGAGGCTGATCTATTAGTGAAAACAAAGCACCAAGAAGAAAGGGGACTATGAGTCCCTTCTTCCTCCAAGGGAGGGCTCTTGGACACCCACTAGCTAGCTCTTCTTACAACAAAGAAAAATGGAAAATGATGATGAAAGAACTCTTTACAAATCCACTCAATGGGTGAGATGGATTTTCCAATGCAATGGTGCCAATATGCTCTTGACAAGGATGTAGTCCTCTAGACAATAGAGGCAGCATAACATTACTTTGAATTCCTTGAAAAAAATGAGGTGCATCCATGGATTTTTATAGCATTCATTTGGGTTATTGTTTAACTGCTTTGTAGTGTGAAAAGAGGCCAATTAGGGCATTCCTAGGTCTTTGACCAGCCCACCAGTCAGATCCAGTCCAGATTTGAGGGTCAAATCAGCTTGGGAGCTGAACCATAAGTGGGTGGGAGGCCGACCACTCTCATAAATGCGTCGTTTAGCGGGTGCACAACTTTTTGTGATAACAATCGCGCATCGTGCGCCTGTGCGTGATTTTGGCGTTCCTATTTCGCGCATGCGCACGCGCCCAATGTCTGCATAGCACTCTTCAATTTTTTCACTGCTTTGTATAGTTTTTTGACCTTTTTTGAATGTTGTGGTATTAATTCAAGTCCATGGATGACTTCATCACTGCTTGACGATGTTGAGTTCTTGTAACCATGTACAGACGGAATTTCAGTGATAACATTGATGATGTTCACATTAATCTTATGGGAATAAATGATAATGATTCTATTTTTCTTACCCAAGAAGAACAATATCTTTTCTTTCTTTCACAAACTGAAGTTGATGAGGAAGAATCAGAACAACAAGCTTTTGAAAATGACATTATGGAAGTTCATAAGTAGTATAACTTGAGAAGTAGGAAGTCCAATGATAATCCAACCAAGAAATCTTCTTACTTTAAAAAGATAGCAGATTCAGTTGCCAAGAAAGTTCCCGATAGCCCTCCAAAGAAAAAATCATATGTCCCAATGAAAAGAATATCCGACTCTATGTCAAAAACAACTCAAACTAATGTTACCTCCACCATCCAACCCAAAGATAATTCACAGAATAATGTTGTTGAGAAATCAGATTTCCCTAATCAAAATAAAACTCCAACCTTATTCAGCCTGGAAAGTGAATTGACAAAGCTAGAAATACCTATTACTTTAACAAATTTAATGAATAAGAATTATTACAAATCACAAGTGATCAAAGATCTGAACATAGAGGAAGGAATGGGTACATACACAATAAACATTGTTGATGATCAACCAAAATTATTATTTGGGCTTGAAGTTGATGGAAAACTTGAAAGTGGTGTTGTACCTCCTTTTTATGCTAGTTTAAATATTCATGAAAAAACTTTGCACAATGCCATGCTAGACTCTGGTGCTTCTCACAACCTTATGCCTAAGGATGTTATGGAGAAATTAGGACTTGATATCACTAGACCTTACAAGGATTTATATTTGTTTAATTCAAGTGGAGTTAAATGCATAGGTCTTATCAAATATTTGTGTGTTACTTTAGCTCAAATCCCAGCCAAGAGAATGGTAATGGGAATAGTAGTTGCAGACATACCTTCTAAGTATTGCATGTTATTGTCTCTCTCATGGGGAATAAATTTACAGGGTGCCCTACAATTGGACATGTCTTATGCCACCATCCCATTATTTGGTGAGTAGAGGAGATTATATAGGGAGACACTAATGAAATACATGGTCAGTAGTCAGGATAAACCACATAATTATCCCTTATATTCTGCTAATTCAGACCTAGACTCTTTTATTTTATACAATGATGGATACATGGAAAGACAAATTGCAAACTTGGAGGATGATGTTTATAACTTGGAGGAAAACAAAACAACCCCTAAAAAAGACAAAACAATGATGATACAATCAGTTGAACCAAAAGAACCTCTGTGGAGTTTAGACTTTGATGGTGCAATTAGTAAGGAAGGATCAAGAGCTAGAGTGTGGGTTTCAAATTAAAAAACAAGATATACAGAAAGCCATTCCTACAAGTTGAATTTTCAGTGTACCAATAATATAGATTAGTATGAAGCCTTAATGCTAGATTTGCAATTGTTAAAAAGGCTTGGTGCTATGAGAATTTCAATAAGGGTTGATTCTAAACTTATAATAAAACAAATCAAAGGTGAATACTTTTTTAAACACCTGAGACTGAGAGAATACATAAATGTTGTTCTAGATTTCTTGCAGTGCTTTACTGATTATGATTTGTAGGACATTCCCAAAGACCAAAATATACTTGTTGATTGTATATCTACCTCAACAACCACTTGTAATATACCATTTCATCCTAATCTCCAGTATATAGTTGAGGTGAAGTGCATACCTGTTGTCCCATACAACATCAGATAGTGGCAATTTTTTGGAAATGATGAACAAATTGAAAAAAATTTGCAATCAAAAAATGAGTTTGAATGAGCCAATATAGATTTTGATAGTGACGATGAAAAAGAAAGTGTAAATAATATAGGTTTAGAAGAAATGAATAAAAAATAAGAAGATATGCATTTTTTGCAATTAAAGGATAATATTTTCCCTAGAGGATTAGTCCCATTGGAAGAGTTATTTGATTTTGATGATGTAGGTAAAAAGCCAAAAATTGAACCTACTGGAAAAGAAGTTGAAGATTGTAACATAGGAAGTGAAAAAGAACAAAAGATGATTAAACTGTCAAAATCTTTACCTCCTGCTCAAAAGAAAAAATATGTAGAATTGTTTGAAGAATTTATAGATATTTTTGCATGGAGCTATGAAGATCTAAAATTTTATGATACTAGGATTATACAACACAAAATTCCCATAAAAGAAGATCAAAATCCTTTCAAACAAAAACTTAGGAGAATTAACCCAAAGTTGATGCCTTTGATTGAAATGGAAATAAAAAAGATGTATGATGCTAAAATCATTGTCCCATTAAGATTTTCTAAATGGGTGTCTAATTTAGTTCCCACTAGGAAGAAGAGTGGACAAATCAGACTGTGTATTGATTTCATAAACCTCAATAAAGTCCCTCGCAAATAAAACTATATGTTTCCCAAAATGGACCATATTTTGCAAAAGGTAGTTGGATCTAGTAGAATTTCTCTGTTAGATGGTTTTTCTGGTTACAACCAAGTTTTAGTCCACCCCGATGATCAAGAGAAAACAACATTTACTACACCTTGGGGCACTTTAATGTATGTGAAAATTCCTTTTGGTTTAATGAATGTTAGGGCCACATTTCTAAGAGCAATGGATATTTTGTTTGTGGATGAAATTGGAAGATTCATCATTATATACCTGGATGACATAATAGTTATTTAAAAAATAGATGAAGAACACATACTCCACCTTAGAAGAGTTTTTGAAAAATGCAGGAGATTTGGAATTTCATTTAATCCAAAGAAAACATTGTTTGGTCTAGAGGAAGGTAAACTTCTAGGACACATAATATCCAAGGATGGAATCAAAATAGATCATAGAAGAATTGAATCCATTCAAAAACTAGATCATCCCAGAAACAAAAAATAATTACAGTCTTTCATAGGCAAAATAAAATTTCTAAGAAGAGTTTTGGCATAGGGGCAGACCCAGGGTTAAATGCTTCAACAATGCACCAACAAAATCCTAACTACCAGCCCTTTTGGAAACACCTGCGAAGCATATGAAGTCTCACCAGAGGTAGAGGTAGGGGGGTTTGGAGGAATCAGGTGTCTAAAACCAAGATGGGACACAGATCCGTGATTACAAAACTCAGCTGAGTACTTAGACAACAATATACATTACTTCACAAGTCTCATTCACATCGCAAATTAACCATTATTACAGATCAATGCAATAACAATCAAGATCAAGCACTTACAATCACTTAGCACATAAAATTATCTCAGATCTATCATTTATTCATCTTTAATACCATTAAGCACTAAGAAACAACAACATTTTCATTCATGATACATTATAACAAAAACACTAAGCAGATACACAACATAATCCACATTGCACAAAGCACATCAAGACACAAGATATACGTGGTTGAGACCAGTGTGGGGATACATCCACCAACAAATTTTTCTTCTTTATTAGCCTTCAATATTCTTGCATTCATATGCTCCTGTGCACAAATACACATAACCAAAATCCGCAGAGGACAGGAGATATACGTGCAACGCGTTAGATCCTCCTTCCCAAAATCAGGTCAAGGCACAGAGCCAACTCCTTAGTAGCAAAGAGCTATACTTTACACAGTCCTTTTGCATAAAGTTGCTTACAACCTCTTGCACTAAGCCAACATTAACACTTACAACATATGGTGCACATAGCCCATCATCCAGGCTTCTTCAACCACTTAGCTACTTATTTATACATTTCCAAAAAGGCCTAAACATGGGTAAACCCATGGGCTGATATCCCATAACCCATTACATAAACCCTACTAAAGCCTTTGTTGGGTCCAAAAGCCTGCACAATTAGTGAGATCCCGTGATCACATCTCCACCTGGGCACTCCATCTTCGACCATCCTGTTGAAGTCCCAAAATTAGTCAATGATGACCAATATTTCCTCAAAACTTGGTCAAGGGACAATAGGCCCCCAACACTCACCCGTGACTCATCCCCAGTCACTCAGATCTAGGCAATGATCCTTCAAAGGCCTCTATCTTAGATCAAGTTTCCTCCACTTGCTTCTTTTCCAGAGCCTCCTTCTCGAAAAACTTCTGAATCATTTTCTCTAAAACAGACCCTTTCAGATGTTGTTCCACTATCATAACCACTTGGTCTAGATGTGATCCTTGTCCTTCAATCTCTTCAAAAATCGTGCAGGCTTCATCCTGCATCGACTGTAGTCTCTGTGTAACTTCCATGACTCTGCTCTAGATGGAAGTAATATGTTGTTGGACCATGCACTGCTCCTATGATCTCTTCATTCGCTCGACTGCAGTGAGTATCTTCATCTACGCTTGCACGGTGGATGCTTGATGCTGCATCTCCTAGAGTTGTTCTTCCAGTTTCCTCAACTCTGGATCTTCTGTGAGGCGTTCATAGTTCTATGCACTTTGATCACTCAACTTCTTACATTCTAATTTGAGGATCTTTATCCTTCCAAATGTTCTCTTGGAGGCTTCCTTCCTTTGGTCATGCACTTCATGCAGAGTGATAGGTACTTCTTGAAGCTCCAACTCCATTATCCATTCTTGAAGTTGTTAGATGGCCTCAACAAGCATCGTCGCTTGGACCTCAACTGCTTCGTGTTCCTCCTGTGTCAATCCTGACACAGAGAGAAATTCTTTAGTCACTGCCACTTTGACCTCAGTCTTCTCTGTGAGCAACTGATCTTTTTCTTTCTATATCTTTGCATTGTCCTCCTCGAACATCGCCCAAATTTCATCTTTCTCCTTCTCGTAGGCAGTTACGCAGGACTGCACAACTCAAAGTTTCTCTAATACCTCCTCCTTTTCTTGCTTCAAGGCTTCTATATCCTTCTCCTTTTCTTCTTGGACTCGCTGAAGTCGAGCCTCTGTTGCATCTTCTAATCTTCGTAATTGGGCTGGATCATCCCCCAATTCTGCAATTTTCAACGAAGAAGGCGGAGTAGGTATTGCGTGGCTCAAATGGATGGCTTCTTGTATATCCTTTAGCTTCTTCTCGATTCTTTCATAAAACGTCTCCTACTTTGCTCCATATCGCTCCAAGATATCCTCTAAAGCATCCTCCGTGGTTCTGATGATTGGATCAACATCAACCTCTGTGAGCGTGGACTTCATCTTGGGCTTACTGGTGCATGTCTTCTTTCTTACCGAGGGTTTCTGTAGAGAAAACTTCCTTTTCTTCGATGTTTTGGCCTTTGTAAGGGGATCCTTCGAAGGTGTAACTTATCCTTTTCCTTTTTTTTCTCCTTCTTCCCCTCCTCTTCCTTTATTTAATTCATATCCTCCTCCTCTTGCGGACGAGTTAGGCCCACTTTCCTCCGAGGTGGTGTCCTCCCCATCAGTCTCTATGTTCTATACTTCCTCTCTTTTATTATTTTTCTTCACGATGCTCTACCCGACATGCTCAACCCGAGTGACCGAGGGGCTTCCAATGATGTCGGGGTCAGAGAGTTCTGCATCACCAACCAGTACAAGGAACTATTTCGACCATTCTTTGGTGATCTCCTCCATATATTCATTAGTCAGTTGATAATAGAACTGCAACTCCTCCTTGCTCTCATCCCTGTGCATAGTGATATAAATAAAGTGTTGATATATGCAGAACTTCACAAGCAGTCTGTACTGATGCAATGTGTTTGGTGTCTTGCATGGGAATGCCTCAATAGCATGCTTCAAATGATGGTAGTAGGCATGGAAAACAACGTTCGACTACCACTACTTTGACATGTCAGTCGTATACCACAAGGTGGAGAACCTTGCGGCCAATGGCTCTGATGGATCAACTTCTGGAAATGCCACTCCTTCTAGCATATTCCAAGCGACCAATGCGATCAATACCAGTAACCAACTGAAATAAAATTCATACCCCTGATCCTACACTTTGTGGCAGTCTTTCTCAAGATTGTTGATGAGGTAACTCGCCCAATTCATTTTCATCCCCTCCACGCACTTTCCTGCAAGGTCTACTACGAATTTTGTGACCTGCGTGGGATGGTTATTTCTAACGAGCATGCCAGCTATAAATTGACAAGCTAGGTGCACTACGCCATCCTAGATGGAGGCTACCTTGTAGCCTCACTTTCTCTTTTCTACATCACCATAATCTTCCTTTATCCATTGCATCAGGGAGTGATCTGAAGTCTTCCCTGGGTAGAACTACTGAGGGTCCGATTCCTACATGCTCAGCCATGTAATCAACTGGATCAATGTTGGATCCATAGTAACATGCCTATCGAGACATAGATATCCTCTGTGGTAGCATGATAAGAGGAGTTTAATGCAAGAATTAACCTCCTGATGTCAGTCGAAGTGATGGATATTCATTACATTCAGTATCGTGGACTACACTATCTCCTTAATCCATGACTAGGAGACTATGTGCAAATTCTTCCCAATTGTCTTCATCAAATACCTACGTGGTGAGAGCATGGAATAGTTCTTTTTGCCATCAAGGTTAAAGTCATTGTTCTTCAGAGATGGGATCTGTCCTAAGTGGGGTCCAACTACGCGTATCCCCTTCGGGATGTACGTAGTGATCAATGTATACTCAAAGTTGCATGGGATATTGTCGGGGTTAACTGCACCAACCAAAGGCGATATGTACTCTGGAAAGACCGACGAGATATGCTTCACGTTAGCCAGATCATTGTGCTGATTTCTTAGCTTCTCAATAGCAAGGATAGAATGAAGTCCAATCGAGAGGGATGCTTTCAGTCCCCAAGTTGATGATGCCTGTAATCCTATAGACATAACTCTCTGAGCTATGAGCTCCAAAAGGATCTCTTCCATAGACTTCTCTAACTCACTAGGTTTTCCCGACATTCACACTTGTAACCAAGTAGATCAGGTAGGAAAATGGAAAAGCGAGGTAATCAAATGGATGGCGAGGTCTAGAAATCACAGTGCAATACAATGGATTCTCTGTTAGCTTGGATATCACGGGTTGAAAAAAGTTGTCTCGACGTAGCGTCCGACGAGTTAAATAAGAAAGCTTCGTAAAAGATTCCTCCAACGGACAGGAATGTGTCCATAAATGTGAATCTGTATGTTATGGTGCGGTCTCAATGGTCCATTTTCTCATAACTGCATTTTCTAGTCGTTCTAGGGCATCATTCTAGCAGTGAGGGCACCTCCAATGATCATATAGCTTTTCCATGGCGAAGTCCCATTCTGCGTGGTTCTATTATTCCAACGAGGTTCAAGATCTATAGATCTGCCTCATGTGAAGTATTCATTCTACTTTTTGTAGCTTCCTGTAGCTTATCTTTCTTCTTATTGAGCTTCCTGGCCTTCTTTACTTTGATCTTAGCTCCTCTAACAATTTCTAGAATCCTCTTCCCATTTGAATTCTTATTCTCTCCTGATGAAATAACTTCACACTGTTGATGCGCTCTTATAGATTCTGAGGTTAATGTCCCTTCTCTTATGATTTACGGGGTGGCTACACTTCTTTCCTGCACGAACATGTTCTTTAAGACTTCTTGCGTTCTTTCAACTTTGACGGCTAATTCTCTGGCCCTCTGTTGCTTCGACCTATTCTCTTGTTCTTCTATTATTCACTCTATTTTTCTGGTTATGAAGTCACTTAGTTCTTTCTTTTTCTTTTTTGTAGCTTCCTCCTCTTCTTTCCTTCTGATATTATCCTTCTCAATCCAAGTCTTTCCTAATAAAAGTGGAAAAGGAGCATTGTTCTCAACAAACCTAATAACTTCAAATTCCTCTTCTGTCAATGTTTCATGAGAAATCATGGGTATATTAGTAACTCTTCCACATAGGGTTATCATCTTTCCTTTAAACAAGCCTATCCTTCCCAATGAAGGTACCATAGTCGGCTTCCCAAAAGTTTCCCAAGTTCTTTCTGGCATAATATTCCTTCATCCAATACACGGTCGATGTCGAGGTCTTCTATTCTTGTAACTATGCCTTTTTTTGCTTTCAGGATTTCTGGTAAACTAATGTCTTTGTGATCATCCATTACTTATTTTAACTGTACTAACATAGTCTCTAACTCTTTCTCTTTCTGATTCTCTAACATATACTTAGTCTCTTGACCATCTTTATAGTTTTCTTGTCTCACGTTCATCTTTTCAACTTTAGAAATCATCCTTGGGAAATCCTCAACCTCATGATCGATAGCTTTACAAAAAACATAAATAGGACCTATACCAAGGCATTCCTTAGAAACATGTCTTGATCTTCTGCAATTATAACACAATGCCAATTCTCTCGTTCTTTTAAACGAGCTACATCCTTTCCTATACTGTGTACTGGGATCACAATGTTAGACCTGCAATCTGCAAAAAAAAAATCTAGCTTCCTGCATCCACTTATTAGTCCAAAAATTCTTTCTATGCATAGGAATAACATATCTTTCTCTATTTCTATTAAATTTATTCAGATCAACTCTTTCTTCTAACTGTGCCCTAGGTTTCAGACTAGGACAAAACCTATCAAACATACCTAGATTCATGCTTTCGAAGCAACAATTTCCACTTATCTTACCCTTACCAGAGCACAAAGATTTAAGATCTTACCTCTTTTCTTCAGTTCAGATTTATTTCTTAGCACAGAGCTTCACAAGTCAATCATAATATTGTGCACTACAACAACAGATCTACACACAGATCTTTCTCTTTTCTTCAGTTCCCAACAATCATAGTTTCAGCTCCCGACAATGGAACCATTTGTTATCCCAGGGGTAGACACAGGGTTCAACGCTTCAACAACGCACCAAGAAAACCCTAAATACCAACCCTTTCAGCAACACCTGCGAAGCAGATGAAGTCTCACCCGAGGTAGAGGAAGGGGGGTCACAGGACTTAGGTTTCTACAACCAATATGGGACACAAATTTGTGATTGTAACACTAAGCAGAGTACTTAGATGAGTCTCATTCACATCGTAGATTAACCCTTATTATCGATCAACGCAGTAACAATCAAGATCAAACACTTACGATCACTTAGAACATAAAATTAGCTCATATCTATCATTAATTCATCTTTAATACCATTAAGCACTAAGCAAACAAAACATTTGCATTCATCATACATTATAAAAACAACACTAAGTAGATAAAAAACATAATCCACATCTCACAAAGCACATCAAGACACATGATATGTGTGGTTCACCCCAGTGTGGGGCTACGTCCACCAACATCTTCTTCTTCTTTATTAGCCTTCAATATTCTTACATTCATCTGCTCCTATGCACAAATCCACATATACAAACTCCGTACAGGATAGGATATATGTGCACAGCACGCCAGATCCTCCTTCCCAAAACCAGGTCAAGGCACAAATCCAACTCCTTAGTAGCACAGATCTTTACCTTACATAGTTCCTCTCCACAAAGCCACTTGCAACCTCTTGCACTAAGCCAACATTAACACTTACAACATATGGTGCACATAGCCAACCATCTAGGCTTCTTACATCACTTATATACTTATTTATATGTTTACAAAAAGGACTAAACATGGGTAAACCCATGGGCCAACATCCCATAACCCGTTACATAAACCCTAGTAAAACTTTTGTTGGGTCCACAAGCCCACAAAATGAGTGATATCCCACGATATCAGCTCTTCCTGGGCGCTCCATCTTCAATCAGCCTATCGAAGTCCCAAAAGTAGTCAACCAAGACCAATATTTCCTAAAAACTTGGTCAAGGGCCAAAAAGGATTTATCCCTAACTTGGCAGAAATTCTCATAAATATTTAGCCTTGAGTATACAAAATATTTCCTCATATTCTCTTTTGCCTCTGAGCATAATATTGCAATAGTTCTTTTGCAGAAGAAAAGTGAAGGCCATGAACAACCTATTTCTTTCTTCAGTAAATCCTTGAGAGATGTTGCATTGAATTATAACATCATGGAAAAACAATATTTTTATTTGGTGAAAGCAATCAAATATTTCAGATTATATATTCTCCACTCACACATTATTGCTTATGTCTCAAATTCCATGGTGAAAGATATTCTGACCCAAGACAATCTCGATGGAAAAAGGGGTAAATGGATTTTTGTTATCCTTGAATATGACATATATATCAAACCAACCAAGATTATCAAGGGTCAAGGATTAGCTAAATTGGTCGTTGAGTCCAATTTTCATGGTTTGGATATTAATTTTCTAGTTGTAGTGGATGAACAAGAAGAGAAGGTGACTCCATAAGTTAAATAGTTTTTCTCAACCTCTCCTTGGTATGTATACCTTATTTTTGTTTAATATCATCTACAAGCTCCTCCTGGTTTAACTAAACCTAAAGATAGATTTTTTAAACTCAAAGCTATGAAGTATTGTATTTTAAATGGCAATTTGTATTGGAAATATGTTGGAGGGATTCTACAAAATTGTTTGTTGAAATATGAGGTTGATAAAGATTTGAAGGAATTTCATGAAGGAGACTGTGGTGGAGATTTGAACTGGAATACCACTACCAATAAAATTCTAAGAGTTGGTTTCTATTGGCCAAATTTATTTGCAGATGTCCACAAGAAATTGACCTCCTGTCATAAATGTCAAATCTTTGAAGGAAAAATGAAAATTTTGACTTTACCCTTGAAACCAATTTCAGTTGAATCTCCATTTCAAAAATGGGGTTTGGATTTCATTGGATAAATCCACCCACCATCATCAGGCCATCACAAGTGGATTCCCATAGCCACTTATTATTTCACCATGTGGATTGAATATATACCCACCAGGAAAGCCACTTATGCTGTGATCATTAATTTTTTGGAAGCTAACATTCTTTCTAGATTTGGATGTCCTAGGAAAATTATCACTGACAATGAAACAACATTCAAATCAAAGAATATGATAGAGTTCTACAACAAATATCATATCACCTTAGGACACTCTACTTCCTATTAACCTCGGGGGAATGGATTAGTAGAGTCTTCAAACAAGAGTCTAGTTAACATCATCAAGAATTTGTTGCAGGACAACAAAAAATCATGGCACAATAAGTTGGTAAATGCACTATGGGCAGACAGACTTAATACAAAGAGTTCAATTGGTATGTCCCCATACCAGTTGGTCTATAAAATGGATGTTGTCTTTTCTACTTCTTTATGTGTCCATGTCATGAAATTACTACAAGAAGTACAGGTTGAACCAAATGACATCCAGAGGAGAATTAATCAGACCGTATAGGTGCAACACTCCGGAGAAGGTGCCTACAACCAAACTCAACTGATTCAAGAAAATATCAAGAAGATCTATGCCAGAAGGACCAAGGCTTATGACTTTCAAATAGGAGACAAAGTACTGAAATGGGACTCAAGAAATGAAGAAAAGGGAAAGCATGAAAAAATTTAGAATCTATGGAAAGGTCCATTCACAATACATGCCTATAGAGGAATTAATGCATTTTTCATCAAGGATATGGATGGAGCAGACCTATCAATGGAAGAATTGTCAAGCACTATGTTTCACAGGAATGAAAGTTTTTCTCACTCATTTCATTGTAAATACCATTTTACTTTTTATGTCATGTGTGGGTGACTTTTATCAGTAGTTGAAGCTTGAAGAGAAGGCCCTAAGCCCTTGATCAACTTTCACCATATTTACATTTACAATAAAATTAATCAGAAAGCAGAAAGTATTGGACAAGAGGATTTAAGGCAACATGTAGTTGGTTCTTTTCACCTCACACGGAGAGAACCATCGTCAATTGGAGCCACTGTTATAACTTTATATTTCATAGTATCACCTGGTGATTGAAATTTGTTTCTCTAGTCATATTTCATTGTAAATAATATTTTATTCTAAAAAAGATTTACAAAAAGAAAAATGAAAAGAAAAGAAAAAAGAAAAGAAAAGAAAAAGAAAAAGACAAGAAAAAGAAAAGGATAAAAATAGAAAAAATTAAAAGAGGGTACAAAAAATATTAAAAGAGAAAATAAAAGAAGGGAAAAATATAAAACCCCATGAAAAATAAAATTAGTTTGAATCATACTATATAATCATGATCAAACTTGTTGAATGTATGTTGATAGGTTAGAGAATATGTTTGGTCAAATTGTTTAATCTTGGCCAAATTAGATAGGTTAGAGTAACAATTAATCCAACAGTTTAAGCTGGATTAATATGTTAGATGACTAGGTTAGGAGATAGATTAGTGATGTTTGTTTCAATAAAATTAGAAAGGCGATGTCAAAATACCCCTTGTTTGAATAAATTTGGGTATTTCTAGCTTAGGAAAAAAGACCATGGTGAAAAATGGAAAAGGTAAGCTTAGCACTACCCATCATTGTTTTTTATCCTAAGTTACTATTGGAAAATAAACTTTGTCATGTAGTGGGTAATTCCCACACATGTTGTCAGCGTGGACATACCATCACCTCACAGATCGATGGTCCTTAGATCATTTCGGACCCCCTCAACCTTTCTTCCTTTAGCGGTGGGAGGCGACTGAAAAGTGGTTTCCCCTGTGTCGGTCCCAACTAACGTGGCGCTCTCACAACATTTCGGACCCCCTCCTCTGAAATCCTCTTATCACCTACCACCCCCTCCAAAATCCCACCAAACCACTACCCAATATGACTCACCTCACTTTGCCATCGTACCCTACTTCCACATGTCATATGTCCCATCCTACATACCCGTTACCTAATAAAATCGCTCCATGTGACTGTTAACCACCCCGTCATCACCCCGCGCCATAATGGACACCTAAAACACTATGTAAAAACTCGTTTCATCACCCTATAATGCCATTTTTCGATGAAGACACTGTGGACACCACGCCAAAACAAGTTGTCAAGCCAACCACCACAACTTCTCACCGTCAACAGACACATTTTCCCCGGGGAATCACACTTCCTGCATTGATTTACCTTAAAGATCTGTTAATCATGCCCCCCAAGGCCAATTCTACTAATAAATATCATAATCCGATCCTTCCCCCTCCAGTCGACTTGGACAACATCCCTCTAGTGGATAAGGATTATAAAATCATAGAGTCGAGGTGTGAATTTGATTTCTTCGAATTGCACTCTTGGGTAAAAGACACATTTCTGGATCAGAGTGATGAAATTGGACTATGGGATTCCAATTTTCCTCTCTATATGTTCCCTCAGACTCACCATTTCCCTTAATTCACCCTCAAATGCCACGATCCTTATTTTCCTGACCAAAAGGCTATTGTTTCCTTCTCTGGTGAAACCATTTTCACAATTACCCCTGAATCAATTGATCAGATGCTGCAAATAACTAGAAATGATGCAGCCATCCCATTTTCCATTGAATCCATAAACGACCTGTACCAGATGCTCACCGTTCCCCAAAGAACCCATATTTTCGATATTTTTTTGCCAGAAGATGCCCAATTGCCCAAGCAAAATCCCCCTTATTCATCCTCCATATTCACTATCAAGGCCAACCATATCATTTTCATACTTTTCTACATGTTATGTTATTTCTCATATGAATGGGTATATGAGCCTATTTTAGGCTTTCTATTTATCTTTTCTATAGAAGAAAGATCCACAATTCAATTCAATTTCAGTCAGTTTCTGGCTGATAACATTCATGATCATATTTTTAGGTTTCCAACTAAAGGAATGTTCATATATTCCTCAGTATTGGTGTATATTTTCTTTTTTTTTCCGGTCAGACAGGTTTCCATGTGCATTTCAGAAATTAAACCAAGAAGGAAAACCACAGTCAGTGACCTCATGGACCTCATTAGTGAGAAAAAATTTCAACAAAGTATACTTTCAAGGACTTCATAGACCAATTCTATCATCCAGTGGTTTCCATCCTAAAAAATAGAACAGAGCCAAGGATCAATGAATAAATTCAAAGAGTCCTTCACCTTTCTAATTTGGCCAAGACAAGGGATTGTTATTTATACTAAAACCACATAGAAATAAGAGTGAATGGGTGTGATCTTCCACCTTACAGATTTCCTAAATACCCCACCATGAGGATTTTTTCATTAGAATACATAAGGTATATGGTTAATTGAGATGATATCCACTTCCTTGTAGTAAAGAAGAAACAACCACTCAGAATCAAGACCCAGATTGGCCCTTTCATCTGCAGCAATAGATCATCAGGAGAAGAGGCTGATAACTTCTTGAAAATGATGAGGCTTACTAAGAGTTCCACTTGGTCTTCTGACCCATTTGGTGTCATTTCAGAGCTCAAAGTCAAACAAAGGAGAACTCCTTATTCTCAGACATAGAAGAAAAAAGTGGAGAAGTATATGAACCCGAAAAAATAGCAAGAAAACACATTGTTAGAAACAAAGGAAGAGATCATGTTTGTCACTGTTTCACATAATACCACATCTCAAAAGAAAACAGAGAAGAGAGAAAGAAAGGAGGTTTCACCTTAAGTCACAAAGGTATCATACAAGGACTTCCAAGTTTATAGAAAGAGGGCCAAGACTAGTCATGCACTAGACTTGCTCAAGGAAGGATACATGCAGTCCACCATAGTTATGGACCAACCACAGTCCTCAGCCTATGCAAAAATTCAGTTCATAGTGTCTACATCATCATCCAAAAAACAAATAGAGACTACTCTGTCAACCGAATCAACTCATGAGAAAACATAGTCAAATATTTTTGACAAGTACAAACAGATCAAATAGAGAAATGAGCTCCTCAACAATAATACCTATGCTCAGTTTTGGAAGCAGACCTCCACTTCTCAACATAAGTTGTTGTCATCATTTGACACAGAGAGAGGAAGAATGAAAATCACATTCTTGAAAGCACAAGTTCCTCATCCTAAAACAACTGCAGACTATAAGAATATTTCCTTTGAGTTTGATGTAAAGGATTTCCACCTAGTGGATGTTATAACCCTAAATTGCACCAGAAATGCATACCTGGCATCTGGCCATCTTACTTTCTATATTTCCCAATCCATCACTGAAAAACTCTTCTAAAAACCATTGGTTTGAAGGTGTACGTTCCCTACACCACTACTTCCCACATACACACACTTGTTGCAACACTACAACTCATGTACACTCAAAAAAATCGTGAAAAATGAAAATTGAAAAGGGATACGGGTTTATGGGCTGTTACTTAATCAGTTGACCACCGATAGCCAGTCACCCAAACCTTTACTATCTCTTTTGGCCTATAAAATAAAGTTTTGGGGCCCCATTCTAAAAACAACACACGAGAGCATAGAAACTCTTCCCATTTCAATATCCCCCCTTTGCCCCAATAGTTTGCAACCACATTGTGAGATTGAGCCAAAATTCCTTCTTCCTCCTTTGCAAATCCTTGTTATTTCCCTAGAGAGAACTAAAGAGGATAAGGATACGTGGAAGCAGTTGGTGCATGGTGAAGAGGATCCCAAGACCGAGTTCGAGGAGCAAAGTCCGTCTCATGTTGTAAATGACTTTTGTGAGATTAATATAAAGAAGTACTTTTTCCATCCCGCCAAATGACATCTTCAATCTTCGTGATTTTGTTTACATGTCTTGTTTATGATGTCTAACTCACTAATCCATTTGTAGAATGCATGCTTTTAGTTTCTTGTTTGTCTTTTGTTGAATGCAGGTCAGCCTTGCGAGGAGACTTGTAGTAGGGAAACAACCAAGCGCAAAGGGATCGACACCGGACATGGAGTTTAAGGTATACCTATCAGATCCCTATACTTTGTCTTTTATGTATGATTGTGGGGTAATGACGAGATAGTTGGTGAAAAAGTAGGAGACTTTAGATGGTTATCTCTACTTGCACTTTAGAACCCTGGTGTATTCCATAGAGGGGTTTTGCCACTATAGCATAATTGGCGACCATACTGGGGAAAGCCTCTAGGGTCTTTGGGGATATCTCTTTGGGTGTTTTTGAATCAGTTTATTCATTGTTTTTTATTTTCTGTAGGCTTATGTGTCTTTAAGGGATTTTGGTCTTCCATACCAGTACTTCCTGGCTATGCTTGACTGTTGGTTTTCACTTTTTGATAAGTTTCAGAGGTGTATGCGACCTATAGTAGGCCTGCACGCGTGCATACACGCCCTACTTTTGGACATCCCATGTACATATGCAAGCTGTTGAAGTGTCAATAGCAGGCCTATGTTGAGAAAAGAAGAGGCATTCATCCCATTCCTTGTCAAAAGTCACACTTCTCAGGGGTTTTCCTTATCTATCCTGGGCCTCTGCTATAGAAGTCTATAGCGTAGGTCTGACCTCAGCATAGCTTTCTTTTCATCAAAAGATTTCTTGTGTTTTCTTTAATAGGGTTTTTAGACAAGTTTATGATTCTTCTTTGATCTGCTTGTTTGGTATTGTTAGTGACTCCCTACGACTTGTGATCGGGCCTGAATTCATTTCTCGGTCTTGACTTGTCATCATTTTTCCCTTTTTTTCTTTAGAAGAAAAGAAAAGAATTCATTTTCAAATTTCTTGTTTTGAAGCATAAAGCAATAAAAAAAAATCTTTCATTTCTTTGTTTGGTAAAGTAGTTTAGGTTAGTTGCTTTATTTACCAAGGAAAAATAAAGTTTTCTTAAGTTCTTTACTTGAATGCTTAGGACATTAAGTAGCTCGTAGTAAAGCAAAATCTTGTTTTAAGTTTTTCTTTTCAAATATCTGAGAAAAGTAGTTATGAAAAGTTTGGTGAAAGAGTTTTAATTTGGAAAATCTTTATTTGTGAAGAAGGAGTAGTTGTTTTCAGTTTTCATCTTATGCTCTTCTCTTTCATATCTTAAAGAACATCATTGGTTTCTCTTCCATTCCTTTTGACTTATGACAACCACTAAAATTAACACTTAATTAAAAGTTATTAGACTTGGTGTTTGTAGGGTCCATCAATGAAGTCTAGGATAGAGCCTTGATTTAGGATTGGAGATGAAACTCTTCAAGGCTACAAAAAAAAATATAAGAGTCTGAGCTAGGGAGTGCCAGAAAGTCCAGTAACCATGAAAGTTATCTAGGAACCCCCTCTAACACAGGGGCTAAACACGAGGTTGCATGCGGAAAGGTAGCGGAGATAACCCCTCCAAATCCGGACCAAGCATAGTGGGGAACACATATAGAGGTCTTATCTTAGTATTCTGTTGATCATATTTGCCACAAAGATTCGTGGGTATCGAATCCGTTCGAGCTCCTCAGTCATCTTTCAGAACACTTTCTTTTGATACCCTTGATATGTTTCAGGCTTGATACCCTTCTCATTGCAATCTATCCCACTGTCAACTGTACCCTCCTGGTGAATGTTCACACATTTGCAACCTAGTTGCATTTTTCTTAGTGACTTACACAGGTGGCTGCGGGGGTATACCATGGTACCTAGGGTAGACATCGGGCCATGCTTTGTATATTATACCCGAAGGGTGATTCCGTATTCAAGCTGCACTTGCACTGGTAATTTTCTCTATTGTTGGTTGGTGTAACTATTCTTCCTACTAGCTAGTGATCTGCTTGTCTTATCTCTTAGGATTTTTTTCTAGTGTGTGCCGATTTTAAAAAAACAATGTTAATAGAAATCCCTAGTGTGTCATTGATATTCTCACACCATGGAGGATCAGGATATTTTCTAGTCGTGAATGTTTCTTGGCCTATCGCCCGTTAATTTGGATCCACCCTTACCATCGCTAAGGTGAAGACTAGACCAACAAGGGTCTTTTGAGGCGACCGAGCCATAGGAACATGAGCCTGACCCATCCCTTAGAGGAGAACATTTGATTCCGGAGGAACCAACCACTTCCAACCTCGGAGCGAAAGATCTTGGTCCGTATAAACCTCTGATCACTGATCTATCAGCACCCATTGTCATACCGGTTAAATCTTATGAGCGTTAGGTAGTGTCAAAAGCAACGATGGAGAGAAATGTTGCTACTTATTCAGAGAATTATCATACTCCCTCTATGGTTGTCACCATAGGGGGTTTTTTGCCTCTTAACCAACCATCATTGGTACGAACCACCATGGTCTCGACTTCCTCTACCTAGAGAAATGGTCTGATTCCATCTATGACAACAATCACTGCTCCTTTCACCCAGAATGCGACAGTACCTCCATTTTCATATGGGATGCCTAGCTTCAATACAAACTATGTCCTTTCCTACTTCACTCTATAGACTTTAGGCCTGGGGTCAGGGAGCTCTAACACTCCTCTGCAAGGATCCATTGGGGTCACTTCCATTGCTTATAATGCTTTCCCTTAAGGAGGGGGTCATATACCTCCTTCGTCCCCTTTGCTCAGCGGTGCTCACCAACACTCCATTGGGTCGAACGCAAGCTACAGTGCATTTAGAGCAGGTAGTCAAGGAATTTCTTCTTCTAGAATGTCAGTAGGTTCAAAACGTTTCTCTTTGTTCGGTGCATTTGATAACAACGCTTCCTTGTCAGCTATCGTTTCGGCCTAGGGAAACCCCGGTTATGGACAACAAAATCCTATGTAGGGTACTATTCCTCCACAGGGGGAAAACTTAGGAATTCCTTCCTTACAAGGAATTTGGAATTCGTGGCAGGGATTAGTTCCTTTGTCAGGGATGTCGACTTGGGGAAACCCCTTCCATAGCCAATGGAGCCCCGGGAAAGGCTTAGCACCTATGCCCATCGGATCAACAGGGGGGAACCCTTCCCAAAATCCTTGGAATGCTATGCAAGCCCATCCCTTTACGTCCTATTATGGGAGTCAACTAATGATGTCTCAACAACAACAAAATCCATACGCTGATCAGGGGCATGGTTATTACCAGAACCCTGGCCAACAACCTAACTTTTCCTAGCAACCTGGTGCCAACCAAACTCCAGGCTCCTTTTTCCCTAGCTATAATCAACAACCCAAGTTATTGTTTCTAAAAACTCTGCACTTGACAGGCTTGACAAGGTTATTAAATGACCCCATCTGTCACAATCCGTGTTGGCCTCCTATGCCAACCAAGTTTCCTTTGGAAATTCCAAAGTTCAAAGCTAAGCCTAATGAAGATCCAGGCGATCATGTGACTACCTTCCATTTATGGTGCTCATCCAACTCTTTGAGAGATGATTCCGTTCAGTTGTGTTTGTTTCAACACACTCTCATAGGGAGTGTTGCGAAATGGTACATTGAGCTCAACCACTCAAGATACTCTTCCTTCAGCGAATTGGAAATGGATTTCTTAAACCATTTCCAATTACCTTTGAGATATGACGTTAACACAGAATTGCTGGCCAACTTTGAGTAAACAAAAGAAAACCATATCTCAGATCACATCCGAGAATGGAGACGTTGGAAGAGTTTGATAAAAGTACCAGTCCCACCACCATTCCTTCTTGAGTGGTTCCTTAAGTCTTTGGCACCTGATTTATCTAAATATGTTGCATCCTAGGGGGTATTTTCATAAGAAGAAGTGATAATGAGATCTCAACAACTAGAGATGATTTACTCTCACTTTGGTTTACTTTACAAATTTTTCCCAGATGCACCGCGGTCGATACTTGACAAGACCATACATAGATCTGGATCACATGATGATGGTATTATTAGTTTAATGCAAACAAATCTTGTTGATCAACTGTTGAATCAATTGCCACAATTTTCAATGCATCAGACAACAACCATCCCGAACATAGGTTCAACTGCTCCCCTTAATCAAACGTCGGATGTACACAGTGTGCAATTGACAAACCTGAAGGCCACTAAGCAGCTTGATAGAAAGGCAAAACAACAAAATAAGGGTAAGGGGGATAACAAACCCACCAATAATGCAGGAGGGGAAAACACAGAAAATAAGAAGTTGAAGTATCCATCTAATCTTTGCACAAAATACCACCTGACTCAGTAGTTCCATCGGCTTGTGGAGGCCCAGAAGTTATTGGCATAGCAATAGCCTGTCATGTTAATGAATCCATTTCCACATGGGAAACATTTAACTCAAGCCTCTTCGAGCGTAGAAGGGGGCATTCAAGGACCTCCTCTCTCTTCGAGTAATCCTTCATCTGCGAATGTGTACATGATGAAAGGTAGCATTGAAATAAAAACTAGGACAGACGACTACGGAATGCCAAACACCTCTGAGAAGGGTAAAGAAGCTGAAAACCCATCTCTTCCTCTCCATATTGAGAATACATTGGGAAAAACAATGAAACACATCCCCAAAGGTGCGTTCAAGAAATATTCCCACAAAAGAAACACAAGGGCAGCCCAGAACTACTCTATGGTGGAGGATTTGTCTCAAACCCCTTGTGCAATGTCTTCTTTGGAAGTCATCTAGAGATGCCCTTCCCAGAGAAAGGATTTTTTAGCTTCCTTAGGATTGATTGAGACTTGTAATTTGGGAACGATCATGCTTGATACGATTGACTTAAAACCTCGTCTTCCTTACCACGTGGCATTTCAGATAGTAGTGGCTTACACCACGAAAATTTT
This sequence comes from Picea engelmannii, assembly GCA_009831015.1. Lineage (NCBI taxonomy): Eukaryota > Viridiplantae > Streptophyta > Pinopsida > Pinales > Pinaceae > Picea > Picea engelmannii. Next base: position 1,091,466 of record ML776743.1, on the reverse strand, counting down.
TACTCGAAACATTTTCTACATGGTGGTTGATGAGGGTGCCTCGACATGCATGATGTCTTTGGTGTGTTGGAAGGCCATTGGCCAACCTGTTTTGTCTTTGTCACCTACTCTTGTTACCTCTTTCAATAGTCATTCATTCTGACCACATGGAATCATCCCCTCTTTCCCCGTGCAGTTAGGGGGGAAGACCGTGTGCATTGAGGTTGAATTGGTCGATGTGTCTCTCAACTACACTCTCTTGTTAGGAAATATTTGGACCTATTCTATGCAGGTAGTGGTTGCTACTATTTTCCAGGTCTTGTTGTTTCCACATGAGGGTCGGATCGTTTCCATTGATCAGTTATCCTTCTCTTGTCCTGACCCTTCATCGGGTTTATCCACGGTCCTGATGATTGGTAACCCTCAACCTGTCATTGTCAACGTAGGGGTTGGTTTGTGCCCACCTTTGATGGGTACTTTCAATTACTGCCTCTGACCGACAATGTCCATTACATATCAGCTGTCCCCGACCAACCTAGGTCTGAAATACTTCAAATCTCATCGCTTCACAAGACTTACTTTAACGATCCATGGAATCTTGCTTCCCCATCAACTACGATAGAAGGGACATGGAACCATGGCATGGCCATGCCTTTGTCCATGGAAGAATTTGCGTACTCCATAGTCCAACAAGCTTCTGCCGACCCTGATCTGACTCTCACATAAGAGTTAGATCCAGTTCTTGAGCCTATTTGGGATCAAGGTTCCCTTGCCTATAGTGATTCTTTAGACTTGGTATTGCCCTTAGACAAGGCGATTATTGAGGAATGACTAGTCCAGATAGACCCTGGGATGATCTCCATCATAAATTTTTTTTTCTCCTAGGGTTAAGAGGAATTGAAGAAGGAGAATTCACTCTGACTATGACTGGAGATAAGGTTTTTCCTATCAATCCTTTGGCTACGCACGTTGTTTATGCTGAAGGAAATATGGAAACCATTTCTAAAACAATACCTATTGATATCTCTAGAACCCCTGGCATCATGGAGAATATCTTCGCTGGAGCGGACTGCTCCCCCAAGGAGATTTGAATCTACATGGATTTATTTAAAAAAATCCATGACATGTTTGCCTGGTCTTACGAGGAAATTCCAGGCATAGATCCAAGAATCATTGAACATGAAATCACGACATATCCTAATGCCAAGCCGGTCCGACAGAAGCTTCATCTAGTTAATCCTAGGAAAGCAACAACTATTAATGTTGAAATAGAGAAACTACTCAAAGTTAGTTTCATCTACCCCGTTCAATTGACTCAATGGGTGTCAAATCCCATGCCAGTCAACAAAAAGAAGGGTATGATTCGCATATGTACGAACTTTCGTGATTTGAACAAGGCTTGTCCAAAGGATAATTTCCCCACCCTGTTTATTGACCAGATAGTCGATGAATGCACAGGTTGCGAGGCATTTTATTTTATGTATGGTTTTTTGGGATACAATAAGATATAGATCAAACCCGTAGACCAACACAAAACCTCTTTCATTTGTCCATGGGGTACATTCTCTTATCGGAAGATGCCTTTCGGTCTAAAAAATGTTGTAGCTACTTTTTAGCAAGCCATGTCTTTTGCTTTCCATGATCTTAAACACGTAGTCGAGGCTTATCTTGATGATTTAGCATCACGATCTCGTAAGAGAGCTTATCATCCCACACACCTCTGACTTATCTTTAAGTGATGTCGCTACTACCGCATTCGCTTGAATCCAAACAAGTGCAGTTTTTGCGTAATGTCGGGTCTTCTTGTAGGTTTCATAGTTTCAACAACAGGGATCATGGTCGATCCTCTCAAGGTTGAGGCGATAGTTTAGTTGCCTCCCCCGTGCACAGTCCCTCAACTTCAGAGTTTAAAGGGAAAAGATAACTTTTTACGATGTTTAATCTCAAACTATATCCAAGATCACAAAGGGTTTCATGTGTTTACTGAAGAAGGACATTCCTTTTCATTGGGACAAATCCTCTCAATTCTCTTTTGAAGCATTGAAATGCGCCCTCACGTCTACCCCTCTACTTTGGCCACCCAATTATAATAAAGATTTATTATTGTATTTGTCCATTGTAGAGTCAACCATTGGCATGGTATTGGTATAGGAGGATGATTTCCTCTTAGAATACATGATTAACTACCTGAGCCAAGGCCTGGTTGGATAATAACTCAATTATTCCCATGTTGAAAAACTTACATTGGTAGCAGTTCATGCTGTCCAACAGTTACGTCATTACATCTTGTTTCACAAGACCACTGTCATTGTCGTCGTGAACCCATTTCAATACGTGTTGAAATGACGTCTAATCGGTGGAGAGATCAGTAGATGGATAGTTATCGTCCAGGAATTTGACTTGGATTTTGTTTCGGCGAAATCTAAAAAGTTGTTGGTCTTTGCAGAACTCATCTCGAAACTTCCGGTCGAATCATGTGATGTTATACCCGAGGAGTTGCCTATCAAATGAGACATGTTTTTGATCGCGTATTTGAACCCCTGGTACAGAGATATACTAGTCTATCTCTATACTTTGAAGTTCCCCACCTCCACTTCTCATGATGAGCGTCGCTATATATGCCATTAGGCCAAGAACTATCTCATACTCAAGGACACTCTATATCATCGAGGTGTAGATTGAATCCTCCGTCGATGTATCACTCATGAAGAAGAGGTAATTGTGCTTACCGATTTCCACACTGAAGAATGTGGTGGTCATTTTTCTGGGTTGGCAACAACCCAAAATATTCTACGAGTCATTTAATTTTGGCCGACATTAATCAAAGATTGTGTTGAATCGATCAAGAAGTGCCACCCGTGTTAGATCTTCTCTGGGAAGATGAGGGCACACCCCGATCCCATGTTTCCCATCATCAAATTTGGTCCCTTCACCAAGTGATCCAAGTGGATATCAGTGGCCACCCACCTTTTTCGACTAGCTCAAAACAATTTTCTGGCAATTTTGGCAATTTACTATTTTTAGCAGTTTTTAACTTCTGGGACCATTTTGAGGGCCTAAATAAAGATTTTTCAGGATAGAACCAACTCAATCATAGATGAAGGCATGATTGAGCAACCAAAATGAATCTCCTCGATGATAACCTTCCAACAAGCTATCATACGCCTAAAACAGAGATCGTATGCAAAAGTTACGACCCCAGGAAGTTAATGTACTAACTTACCCAAACGAGGCCCACATGACTTTTGGCGCTTCATCTCCTAGGGTTAGTTTTTTGGATGTCTAGGGTTTTTGGCATTCCTTTTTATTGTAAAAATTCCTTCATAGCCTCATTGTAATCATCTTCTTATGAATGCGATTAGCCGTCACATCTCTTCTCAGAGATAAGTTGCCACCATTCAAGCGAGTCTTCACTCTATATTTTTACAGTATCTATACATTTATTTGATTAATAGAAATTGTGTGTTACTGTATATATGTGTTTATGGTTGCATATTTGATACATTTATTTTATATTATTAAATATATGTGATATCTCTGTGCATTTCTTTATTATATCTCCGCTCTCATTTCATGCCGAAAATAATCTAGATCACCAAGTGGGGGATTGATTACGCTACATGCAACCCCCCTTCGTCAAGGGGAACCATTATATCATTGTAGCAATAGACTTATTTATGAAGTGGGTCGAGGCTATGCCAACATTTAAATATGAGGGTGAGAAAACAACTCTCTTTTTGTTTAACCAGATAATAGCAAGGTTCGACATCCCAAGATATATTTTCACTGACCATGGCAGTCACTTTCAGAATAAAATGATGTTTGAGTTAATGTAAAATATTGGGTTGAGGAAAGAACATTTGTCACCCTACTACTCACAAGAGAATGGTGAGGTGGAAGTTGTGAATAAGTCCCTTAATGCTATTTTACAACGAATGATCAATTCATCCAAGTCAAACTGGCATTTGTTGTTGTACTCCGTGATATGGGCCTACCAAACATCTGTTAAGACTGCACCGGTTTCTTACCTTTTCAACTCGTTTACAGGCTAGAAGAAATATTTCCTAAAGAGTGCCAGATCCTGTCTCTAAAATTGGTGGTACAGTTATTGCCAGACACTTCACCTCTTGAAGAGCGTTTATTATATCTCGAGCAGCTTGATGAGCAGTGTCGTGATGCAGCCTTGACTAACGAGGATCACAAAAAGAGAGTCAAGTGTCATTATGATCGGTTTGTTCATCCTCAGATTTTCTCTGAAGGTGACCTTCTCCTAGTATATGACCAAGATAAGGATCCCCTAGGGGCAAGCAAGTTCAAACGCATGTGGTTCAGACCTTTCATCGTGAAGGAGGTTCTAAAGAAGGGTGCTTATCGTCTGGTGGAATTTGAGGGAAATGCATTAGCAGAGTCTAGAAATGGGCTCTACCTCAAGAAATATTACTCGTAGGTGGGTCGCCTTGGGTGAATTCTTGTACATATAAATAGTTCTTATACATTTTCTTTTGAGTTTTTGTCTTTTTGGTTTTATGGATGTGTCATTTTTTATGTCATCTTTTTCACTATGGCAGATGTCAGAGAATCATAGGTGTTCATTAGGTTTGCGGACGGTGCTATCCGACACACTCAGAGGGTTTCTTCCGCAGCTTGGGTAGTTTTCACACCTCAGGGCCAATTGCTATCATCAGGAGGTATCTATTTAGTTGACACCACAAACAATGTCTCCGAATACAGTGTAGTCTTAGAGTTTCTTCATGATGATTTGTTGCATGGTATCTCTTGCCTCCGGGTCTACTTAGATGCTCAGCTGGTTGTGTCCCATTTAAATGGGGTTTACCGCGTTTACGATCCTACTCTACACCGAAGGTTCCTTAGGGTATGTTTTCTAGAATGAAGCTTTGATTACATTACATATATCCATGTTCCTAGGAGATTGAATCAAATCACAGATACTCTATCTAATCATCTATTAGATTGGCATATTGCACACATGTAAGAAAAAGCACACACACGCACATGCAAATACATTTGTAAAATAGATGTAATCCATAAGACATGAAAATATGTAAATATACATATATATATCAAAAATATCAGAGTACATGGGTGGGCGCAAGAGCCTCAAAAGTATGTCCAGTATGAGTCACGGGGCTTATGCCCTCAAAAATATACAAAAGGTGCCCTCGACACGTGAGTAGTCTAGCCTATCTAAGTGTGGGGCCTGTTGGCCCTTCCATAATGAACAACGGTGTTTTCCAAACGCCAGAAGAGATGGACCTAGGTCCATGGTACCCCAACTACGTGAGGTTGCATTGACGGTGGGAGATCCTCGATCTCCACCATAGGGACTGAACGAGTGAGCGCGATGAGGTTCCGCTCCACCCGTCTCAATACTCTCTCAGCCTCTCCAACTGGAGGCCCCCTTGTTGTTGCTGCTAGTCTGGCGGCTATGTCTGGTCCTGCCTCTGGTCGAGGACGTCGCCTAGTCCTCGAGAAGTCTATTGGACACACTGGTCCCACATCTGTACATAACAGATACATAGTTCTCAGATACTCTGGTACACATAGAAATGATTTATATAAAAATAAAAAAAAATTAAATAACTTTGAAAAATAAGCTTACCTAGCTCTCCTCTCTCCACTCCCAGAGGTACAAGCATGTCAGGATCTCTAGAAAAGTTGATCTCAACATAGGGGTAGTCCTTTATAGCTGGAATCTTTCGAGACCACCAGTCAAAACATTTATCATCGAAGGCCTCGATGGTGCTCCCTCCCCCCTGTCGTGGAAACAACGTTGCCCATATGCATAACACTGGGAGAGAGGCCTTGTGCCCTCATATCGTTTCTAGAGGACTGAAACTAGGTACCCTCTCAAAGAAAAAGGAACATAAAACAGTCCCAAACCCGAAGTGTCGATGCTCCCATATCCGACAATCTGTTAGTTGTCGCTTCATGCAATTCAACATGGTTATACTCCATTCAAAAATCTGTGCATTTAAGCACTGTACTACACAATGCATGTGCGCCCAAGAAGCCTGATGTAAATCCATGGATCCAATGATCCGCCCAATGAGAAGAACTATCACTTTCAGTGATAGGTTGTTGATCTTGTGTATAGGCACCTGAGAACCTACTTTCTCAGTACCAGCCTCGTAATGGAGTCCAATCAACTCCTCAATGTTGTGAGGCTCAGGGGGAAAAGCACTGAAGTTGATTGGATCCCCTGCCCTCAAGAGACCAGTCAGTAAGTAAATGTCTTCAATCGTTGGATTCAACGAATTCCCCTCGAGCATAAATGCCTCTGCGTCAGGATGCTAGTAATATATCAAAGAATTCAACAACCTGAGTTGAGCCGTCATAAACGGACACTAGAAGAACTTTAACAACCCACATTGTGATAAAATAGCGATAGCAACAAGGTCTTCTGAGACCAAAAAATCAATGTCCTCATGCTCCATCTCTCTCCAATGAACATAAATCTTGCAAAATGACAAAAGTCATGGGCAGTTGACTCTTGCCTTTTTATTTTTCCACTTATTGGAGAGTGTACGTGGGCTGTCTTGGAGACAATCGCGTGTGTACGTGGGCAAATTATCTTTTTTCTGCGTGCACATGCGATATGTGCTTGGACATCCTGTGTACATGCAGGTCCGACCTCTTTAAAGGTCATCTCCCCCCCAAAAAACAAAAAGAAATGCAAAAAAGAAAGAATGAAAGGCAGAAGGGGATAGTTTATACTTACTTGGTCCAAGCGAAAGTTATTTTCATCCACTGAAGCTCCCATAATCAACTCTTTTGGAAAAGGGTTTTTTTTGTCTTTCTTTTCAATTCTCAAATTACAATGGTGATAATGAGATGCCAACTTCTATTTATAGACTTTTTGGCCCCTTTTTGTCATTTTTTCTAGTTTGAAAATCGTTTAATATGGTTCTTGAGCTTCTCGGGGGATGTTACGATAAGTGTTACTTTGGGTATTTGGGAAACTGTTTGACAATTGGGTCATTTTTAAAGGTCTTTTGGTAAAAAATCATTTTTCCAACTTTGTGTATATAAGATAGGATTCCACCTCCACTTCTTACACCTCGTTGTCTTTTTCTCTTTCCCATAGGATCAATCCCACCGAATTGCAACACGAAACCCTCACTCCTACTCTAGAAGTGTCGTAATTTAGTGGTAGAGCCTACCTTCACATGGATTCCCTAGGTAGATCCTGGTTGCATTTTGGTGTCGATGAGGTCGCTAATGATTTTAGGCTCGTGATTCACTTTTTAGTCATTCCTGATTATGAGTTTGAGCCTCAATTGCATAATTCATTATCTCTTTTGACCTCACTCTTAGGACTCCCAAAACAACAGGTCTTCTTTTAATCCCTTTTCAGACCCTCTAAACATGAAAAGATTGTCGAGCGATCTTGTTTCCCTTCACACTCGCCAAACTAAAATTCGAAGGTATGTCCGTCCAGTGGTAGTTTACCCCTATTTTCGATCTGGATGGTCAAATGAATGAACAAAGGTATACTCTAGGAGCCTCGGTTCTCTAGAAGAGTATTCTCAGGCATAAGTTTAACCCTTTTTCGGGCCTGAGAGACTAAATTTACAAAAAAATAACCCCCACAGATTCCATAGTTAAGCTCTTTTCAAACTCCCTAAAATTGGAAAGATTGTCGAGTGACCTTGTTTCTTCACACTCATTAAATTGGTCAAGAAGAACACCCCTTACAGAGTCCATAGTTAATCTTTTTTCAGACTGCTCAAATATGAAAAAATTGTTGAGTGATCTTGTCTTTGTCACACTCATTAAAATGGTTTTGAATAGACATCTTTTCAGTGCTAGTTTACCCCTTTTTCGAACCAATTAGACTACCTTTGAAAAAGTTACCTTAGTAGAGTCTCCTTTTATGCTTTTTCAGACACTCTAAAAATGAAAAACCACCTAGCTTACCTTCTCTGGGCTCGTTAAAATTACATCGAAGGATGTTATCATTGTGTCTTATTAATCGTATTTGCATCTTTGTGTCTTTGGCCTAATGTCGGCTCCATGTTTCTCTCAACTGAACCATCTAAAGCATGCCTTATACGCAAGCCTTGTATCACTTTTCCTCTGCGTCTTGACACCTTGACCCATGGAGGATTTTTCCCAAGTGTCCTTTTCCTGCATATGTCCCCTTTCTCCAAGAATTAGTGTGTTCAGACAGAGGGGCAGTCCGCGTACAATGTGAAGAATGCGCAAAGAACCAAAGACCTTTTTGTGCACAATGCACAGAGAAACAAAGTGTTGTTGACGCACAATGCTCGAAATGTGTGTCTGTGGGTTGGAACACCTGTGCACGTTATGATACGTGTCGGGGGGGGGGCGATTTTAACTGGAATTTTCCTCCTCTAGCCCCAAACGTATCTCTTGACAGGTAAGTCTAGGCCGGTTATGGTTCCTGCAAGGAAAATGGGTCCAAAAGAAGTTCTCAAACAACCCAAATAGGGAGGAAATTGATACGTTATCCCTGATATGGTCACCATTCTGTTGTGTCTGTTTTGTCACTTAGGTGAGAAAAATAAGGGCACTTACAAGTCTAGTTGGGCCTACTAAAAAATAAAAAGGTTAGTGTATGGATTAAAAAATCCAATCACATGAAATAAACAAGCAACTAAACTAGAAACAACTACGGAAATAAAACTACAATGCATAAGAAAATTTGAACCAAAATAAATCAACCAAATGACCAATGATCATGCTAGCAATGGAGAACTATATTATTTGGCAAACACCATAGAGAAAGGAGGACTTATGGATCCCCTCTTCATCCTTGAGAGGGATCTTGAGTCCCCTATTTGATATTTCTTCTTACAATGATAAACTAGAAAGCAAATGGTGAAGAAATCCAAGCCTATTCCCTCAACAGGTGAGGAGAATAGCTTATTGGAATATTGCTAGAATGATCCAAGAATAAAACAGGTTTCTTGAAGGAGGATTGAGGCATCATAACAATACTATGAGATTCTTAAATTCTTAGTGCAACCATGGCCTCCATTTATAGCATGTCTTTGAGGAAATATCCAACTGGTTTTTAGTGTGGACAAGGGGCCCTTTAGGTCTTTGACCATCCCCACATTCGGATTCAGCTTGGATTTGAGGGTCAAATCAAGTTGGGAGTTGGTCCAGAAATGGGTGAGGGGATGACAAGAAAAATAAATGCATCCTTCATAGGAATGTGTGTATTTACTCGTACACAGTTGTGCATATGGTGCATTGTGCACTCTACAGGATTCTTTGGCCAGTGCAGTGTGCATGCGCATCCTTTAGTGTTTCAAAGCATGCCAATTTTTTTACCAATTGTATAGTTTTTAGTTTTTTCCCCTTGGAAATTCATAATTGGTGTTTCAGGTGAAATAATAGGTGTTTGGAGATGTTGTATTCCTGTAACCATTTGCATGTAATGTTGCGGAATAAATTTCAGTGATAACACAATATATGGGACCTGGTTTTCATTCACTTTCTCTTCTTCTTTTTCATTTTTTCTTCACACCTTCATGTATATGAAATCAATGTTATCCTTCATGGGAGGTTCTATCACGCTTTTGCAATTTCAATATATGTGACCATAATTGTGGCATTTGTAATATTCAATATTTGAGAGAGCCACACAATCATTTCTTGTTTTAACATATCTTCTATATGCTATGCAATCTACAACTTTATGTTCAAAGTTAGTACATGTAAAACAATGCCCTAAAAAGAAATTTTGATACCTCGGAGTGAATGATCTTTTTTGTGGTGCAGTCCTTCTAAATTGCTACCTTGGATGATCATAATCTTCTCTTTGGTTTTTTCCTTCATAGTCATTGAATATTCCTTGCTGCATAAATGTAGAAGGTCTTATGTATTCATTTCTCTTTGAATCTTTTTTACCATTATTCCTTCCTTAAATTTTGTATAACTCTTTTGTTCTTTTTCTTTAGTGATGGAGCTTGAAGCTTCCTCAAAATAAACATTCTTCTATCCTAGTATAGATTTGTCATTGTATGGCCTTTGACTGTTGAGAATTTTTTCTAACACATGACAACTTTTCAAGTTCTTGTTGAGCATCTTGACTTCAAATCTCAATGTCAGGACTTCCTTTTCAAGCTTCTCATGTTTTTTTCTTTCTTCATCATATGCATATGCATTACTTCTTCCTTTCTCTTTCCTTCTTCAATTTGGGTTTTCAAGGAGATGATTTATTTTTTGAATGATTTATTTTTCTTCCTTTCTTTCTTCATCTCAGTTAAAGAACTAATTAATTCTCCCTCAAGATCCACTTAACCTTCTTCTTCGTCACTTTTAGTAAATATTTTCTTATGTTCCGTAGCCACAAAGAGTACTCTTTCTGAACCATTATAATTTTCATCATATGATAAATTATCTTCTCTTGAGTATATATTTTTCTTGAAGTATTTCATTTTATCTCATTTCTTGTTTCCCTTTTGATATTTCTTTTCTTTCTTGAGATATTCTTCTCCATCACTATCTAAATTCTTATCATAAGGACACTTATTTGAAAAATGACCAATTTTACCACAATTAAAACATTTTAAGGGAAGAATACCTTTGTACTTGTTGGTTCCTCTCTTCAAATTTCTAAAGATGTTGGCTATTTCTTCATCTTCATCTGAATCATTATTGCAACTGCAATTTGGCTTTGACTCGAGCTTTTTCTTCTTCTTTGTATTCTTGGATGCTTTGAAAATTGTTTCTTTATTGGATGGATTTTCTTGTTTAGTTCTCACTTCATAGACTATAGATATTCCATGTAGCTCATCCATGCTTAGTATACCAAGATATTCTCTTTATTCTAGGGATGAAATGTTAGGATCAAACCTCATTGGAAGTGACCTTAGTATCTTCTGAACAATCATAGAATCACAATGAATAACCTTTACATACATTGATTCACCTATACCATTCATGATATCATTTTTATCCCTCAAATGTTTTTGATTGAGTTTCTTTCCATTGGTATATGTTGGTGGAGTGGTGGGCTCTTTGTATATGTATACCACTGACTTCCAAACATCAAATCATTGTGCTTATACACATGTTTTCATTGTTATGCTCCAAAAGGAATAGTGATTTCCATCAAATTGTGGTACTCCAATCTTAGCGTATTCCATGATATTCCTTCCATTGGTTAAACTATTTCCTTTGAAGGACCGAATATGATACCGATTTTTGGAATACTAAGAGGGGGGGTGAAGGAGTATATTCATTTTTTACCACTTTCAATCACAATATACAATCTTCAACTTTATCGGTAGTATATCATTTATGAATACATTCAATATATCATGAAGATATAAGAACTACAATTCAAAAATATCACATCAGATACATAGTGCACCTGAATTTACATGCAAAACCAAATGGGAGAAAACCACATAAATATTTCTTATATATATCAAGAATACATTCATAGGATGCACCAAATTCCAAATTCTCTAGTACTAAATGGAAGGAGGGACCAACCCCTTGATTTATAGGCACCAACCTGAAGGAATATGCAACTCCTTGAATTCTCCATCTACATTTGAATGGAGGCACCAATACCCTGATTTATAGGCACCAACATGAAGGAAGCTCCAACTCCTTGAATTCTCAAACTGCAACTAGAACAAGACTATGACTGCCTTATTTATAGGCACCAACCTGAAGGAAGCTATGACTCCCTAATTTCTCTGACTACAACTAGAAGGAGGATACGATCCCATGATTTATAGGATCCAACTGTAAGGAAGCTCCAACTCCCTAAGTTCTTTGACACCAACCGAAAGGAGGCTACAACCCCATTTCCTTTCCTCGTCCTACCGCCCTAAAATATAAGTGTAGACTCAACTATCACTACCATTGATTTTGTCACTTCAATTATCACTATCATTTTCACATCAACTAATCACTATAACTATGTCACATCAACTTGTGCCTTATGATAAAACAATCATCCAACCTGTTATTGTCCCTATCACCATCATTGTCACTATCATTTTCACTATCACCTATATATCAACATTAATAAGATCATCTCACATGGGTACCAAATTCATCACCATACCATGTATATCAACCATGTACCAGAACCTGTACCATACCATGCACATCAACTTGTATCAACCATGCATCAACTATGCATAAAAAATGTACCATACCATGTACCAAAATCACCAAGAAGTGCCTCTACAAATGTACCATATCATCATGAAATAGTGAACCATAACATCACCAAGATGTGTCTCAATATCACCAATAATTTACCATAAAATATGCCAAGTGTAGGCACGATAACATCAATAATCAATCATATACCTCAATCGTATTCCAACACCATGTATCATGTACCAAGAATATACTATGTACCAAATGATGTGCCTCAACCAAGAACCAAAGAATGTGCCTCATACATATGCCACCATATACAATAGGATATCATCAATGAAGTGCCTCAAGCATGTGATATCATCACCATTACATATACCAAACAAGATACAGATATATCCAAGATATGTCTCTAATCACTATACCATAGCATCACCAAGGTGTACGTAAATCATATGTGCAAATCTGCAAACCATGATCCACAATGTACCTCAAGAATGTATTATACCATGTGCCATAAGATATTCCTCAAGTGTAATTCAATATCACAAAGATATTCCTCTAACAATGAACCATAAAATCCATACAGAATATACCAAGGATATGTCTCAATAATGTATCAATATCACCAAAACATGGACCTCAACCATATGAAACCATATACCAAAAGAGCCTCCAAGACATGCCTTAAGAATGTGCCATAACTACCATGACACAATCCTCAAACAAACACATAAAATAGATACCTTTATTGATGAAGGAGACCTAAACCATATAATATCATATCAACAAACCAACCTGGTGCACATCATTTTCAACAAACACAATATACCATATTCTTCAAGCCATTTTCCACATATTTACGACTTGCACACTATCAACCCATGAATGTATGCTCTTTTCTCCACCATGATCCACAAAGATATGTGCCTTGATCCACTGTGACCCATAGATAACATTAGAAATCTAGTTTATAGACTTTTCCTTCACTTCCCTTCTCTACCTCAAAATTTTCTACCTCAAATATGCTACAAAAAGAAAAACACAAATATCACTTGAAAGATAGATAATCATTGAACTTAATGAGAGGCTTCTTGAAGTGTTATATACTTGTCCATGTGACATTTTTCCTTAACTGTAGGACTGACCAATACTTTATTGTTATAACCATTTCACCCTTTAATTAATGAATTGTAACTTCTTTTTGCAACCATTTACGGGCTTCTTAACCATTTGTTAGGGCTTCCAACTTCATAACCTCATAAATCCTCAATCGTGATGTACTACATGGCTTACCACCTACCGTTGGAAATGGAATGAGGAGAACTATCCATCTATGATTTTTTTTTATACACTTGAAGTATTCTTTAACTTTATTTTCCCTAGTCAACGTCAGGCCTCATGACCACACCTCTAGGTTTCTTGTAGATTTGTTCAAAGCATCTTCCTGTGAGGGCCATGCTTAAATCTACTCCATAAGGGAACGAATTTGGGGACTTCTCCAAATACAACCATCACATCTGTTGAAATCAATGAAAACCAATTATGTTGACAACAATGAAAACCAACTATCCAACAACATCAATGACAACCAACTATCCAACACTTCAATTTTTCCCCCAACTATGATTGGTGAGTACCTATTTGTTTTTTAATGCACTTGAGGAGGATACCATATGATTGGTATAACTCATCTTCAATGATTCCCTTATCACATTTTTAAGGAACCTAAAGAAGGAAGGATTTGGTCTCATATGGGTCCTTTGATGCATTATTTTATGATCCCAAAGAAGGAAATCTCATTAGTATTTTCATGTTTAGAGAGTCCTAAAATGTCATAAAGAAGACTCCAAGCTTGTTCTTCTTCATAAATTAGTCCCTCAAGCCCAAAAAAGTATAAAATAATACAAGGGAGAACTATTATAGTCAAGATTGACTAGAGTATTCATTTTTCGTAATTAGTCCATCCAACCCAAAAAGAGGTTAAACTTACACCGAAGAGAGGCCCTTTCAAATCATTTTAATGAGTGAGAAATAAAACAATCTCACTTGACAATCATTTCATGTTTAGGGAGTATGAAAAGAGATTAAAGGAGACTCCAAAGAGTTCATTTTTCATATAGTTTTTACAAGCTAGAAAAAGTGACAAAATATGCTCGGTTGTACTCCAAAAGAGTTCCATTTTCACATAGTTTTTACGATCCCGGAAAATTGCTAAAAATATTCTCGTTGTGTGCTTTATTTTTTAACGAACTTGAAACAAAAAGTGAATTATGATTGGGGTCAGTTTCATTTTTATACTAGCTTGAAACAAATAATAAAACTATTCTTGGGGTTGGTTTCAATTTTACATGAGCTTGAAAGAAAGAATAAAATTGTGCTTGAGTTCAATTTCATTCTTATATGAGCTTGAAAAATAGAGTAAAATTTTTCTCTGGGTTGGTTTCATTTTTACACGAGCTTGAAACAAAGAATGAAACTATGCTCGAGTGATTCCCATTAGTGGGTTTTCTTCCCAGCATGATGTCCATATGTTTGTACATTTCCCCTAGCATGATCAAAAGATGCTAGTGGCTTAACTCTAACATGATGTCGAGAGGCTAGAGACATGACCCACAATCTTTGTTTGATCCTCTAACTCTTCTTATGCACTCGAAATGACTCCTACCGATTAATAGGAATAGTTTCACGAGAGAGAGAGGAAGAAAGAGTATCAATTGACACATGTAGATGAAATGAAGGTTTAGGTACAAGATATAATGAGAGACTTGAATTAATTGGAGAGGGGTTTTTTTTATTTTTTAATGATATTGACATAGGTAAAGAACTATGCTTGTATTCATATATTTAATTTTTTAATGAGCTTGACACAGAAAAGAACTATGCGCATAGTCATCTGTTTCATTTTTAACAAGATTGACATGTGAAAAGAACTATGCTCATAGTAATCTATTTCATTTTATAACAATCTTAGCATAGGAAAAGAACTATGCTAGTGGTCATCTGTTTGATTTTTTAACGATCTTGACATAGGAAAATAATTATTCTCGTAGTCATATGTTTCATTTTTTAACGAGCTTGACACAAGAAAATAGATATTCTTGTAAACATTGACTATGGCTTCAAAGAGGTATTCATCATATGGAAGAATAATTCTCTAGAAGGAATACATTTCAATAGACTCACTCAGATCAACAGGGGGGAGAATAGGCTCTATTTTCCATAGCTAAGGAGTTACCATGTAAACTATCGTATCTAATTCCAAAGAAGGAGAGCCTATATAGAGAGGCTTCTTCTCATTTAGATTTGAATGCATGGGACATGATGCCACATAATAAATCTATGGTAGGTGGGATACCATTTTCATATAAGGAACATTCAAGGGAATGAGATGTTTGGGAGTCATATCAGGACCAATGAACGAAATTTGGTCGATGGTCATAATGTTTCTATTATGAGGGAAATGTATCACTCGAAAGAGTGTGGACATGATAGCTTTCATACTATAAACATAGTCCTTACAAATGAGAAAATTAAAGTCCAAGGGGTCTTGGAATATCATAACATCAATACATATAGTTTTTCCTTCTAAGTTAATGGGCATTTGACAAAGCATCCCTAAAGGCTAGCTAGATATTATATTAAAATCCCAAATATGATGGGTCACTGGCACAAGCTAAGGAGAACCCATCGTTGTCCAAGTAGTTGATGATAAAATGCTAACATAAGTTCACTTTTCAACAATAGTGCTATGTATCGTGATCTTATTGAAAATCTGCATGGTAATTTGGAAAGGCAGGTAGGAAGGAAGGCGAGGCTCCATTAGACTATTCCAATCAAAGGAAATGACCTCAATACCTAGATAGGATTCCATTGAAACATGATAAATTCCCCTTGTCTGGAGGAATCTGAAGTGACATGAAATACCTAAGCAATATTGAATTCACTCTCTAAGGGAAGAGTGGGGTTGATCGCGGATTTTATCATACCAACCACTTTATTAACTTCACTATCCAAGGGGAGAGTGAGATCAACCGAGGATGGAATCATATCGACCACTTCATCAAGTAATGGTTCGCTCAAAGAAGGTTCATGGGAAGAAACTAGAGTTTGTTTATGGGAAATAGAAATGTCTTCTAAAAATTGAAAATCTTGATCCATACGAGGGAAAAGGTAATTGCAATGCATTTCTCCACATAACCAACAACGAATCTTGACTTGACACTTTTTCCCTAAACCTGATGATTACTGGTCGATGGGTTGTCATGAGTATGAACTAAAATGGCTGACGACATGGGTTGTTGAGAACCCTAAGACAAAAATTCTAAAACCTTTGGGATACCAAGGAAATCCTTAAGAAGGTGGTGACCCTTACAAATCCTACAAGGGAATTTGGACTTGCAACGTGTGTTGGTAGACTTGTCAATACCATAGAAAATCCTAGCATGACTATTAATGGATGGTTGATTTCCCCCTAGCTTATTTTTCTTCTTCTTATTATTCCTTTTTTTATTCTTCTAAGCCTCCTTGTTACTATCATTAATAATTTAACCAGGTGAAGAAGAATAAAGGGAAGAAAACGCAATGGGAGAAGAAGGCAAAGGGTCAATATGAGGTTGATTTTCTTAGGATGGAGGGATTTCATTCGAAGCACCAGGATAATTTGAGATCCTTGAAGTGGAAAAAAACCATACTAGTAATCCTATAGTGAATCAATTAATTATCAATGTAGTAATGTCAGGAGGATCAACATTTCCAAAAGGAGGAAAAACATAAGGTTCCCCGTGATAAGGGGTTCCTTGATTGGAAGGATCTCAAATTGTTTCCATAGACAAAAACTCAATCTAGGGTCTACTAAATGAAATAATACACACTACCAAAGTCCCTATAAGATAAGAGCAAGCAAAAAATTCTCTTGTAATAGAGAGAAATGAAGTAAGGATCTTCTGGAGACGAGAGATAAGGCCATTGATGAAGAAACGAGAGACGATTACCCACAACTACTCCATAATGGACTTTGAGAGGTGAAAGTACCTGATGCAACCAAGTACCCTCCTAAGGATCCAAATTTTTTTGTTGTATGCTTGTCTCAGGTATTGACAATACCACCACTACAATCACCAAGGCATGTAACCTAGGAAACAAAATGAGGGCTACCACTTCGTGCTTGGTGGTTGGGAGGCACAGTTGTGGGAGAAGGCTTCTGTCAACCTAGACTTGTGATAGTTTTCTAATAAAGAAAAATAAAAATATCAAACGGTTGTGGGAGAAGGCTTATGTCAACCTATACTTGTGATGCTTTTCTTTTTTGAGCTCTACCCTTCCCACATCATCATTGGGAATTTCCCTGAGCCAAACACCTGATTCCATTCAAATCTACAAAAAAAATTGTTCTTTTCCTCCACTTTCAGGACTTCATCCCTCCCTCAAAAGGGCACACAAACAGATAGTTTCATGATCATCACCCCCCAATACTGGTCTAGAGACCAATAGTCTCCTTTTTGTCACCCCGTGGACAAGGTAACATGGGCGATAGTCCATATTTTAAGTGAATTTGGAGCCTTTTTTCCGTTTGTTTTATCAGTGTTTTGCTTCAGAGCTTTGCATTAGAGTCCGTTAAACATGATTTTTTCTTTTGTTTATTGAAATTGAGTAATTATCATCTTTTGTTGCGTCCTTTTAGTTTGTAAATATGTCGAATTGTTAAATGTGCATGATTGCCTTGGGATAACCTGATTTTGGTCAAAGTTTGTCTTACCCCTGGTTTGATCCTCATCAGAAAGGTTTTCAAACTTTTGTTATTTTGATTTTAAGACTTTATGAGTTTTTCACTTGATTGATTTTGAAGTCTTCCTCATTGATTTGGGATTGCAAGTGTTGCTTTGAGCTCTTTTTTTTAGATTCTTCTTGTCTTCTTTGGAAAGATTTTGGTCCTTTGAGTGTTTGAAGCTACCTGGTATTATTTCATCTTGGCATTAATCCTTGATTCTTGTCACTCAATTTTCAAGGTTACAAGAAGTTTTATTCTCTACTTTCCATCTATGTGTTCTTGTTTGAACTTTTGTTAGAAGCATTCTCACATTTGGATTGTTTTAGTTCTTTCTTGAGTGCATGTTTTGTTTGTATTTTTTTTGTAATCCTTTTCCTCGACATTGAAATATTTAATTGAAAGTAAGGAAGAAAAAAACATCACATTTGAAATCATTTCATTGCATTTAAAAAAAAAAACAATAATTCTTGGATTTTAGATAGTGGGTGGAGTATGTTTGAGCTTGCATTTAAAACAAAATAATTCCCCTCATGATGAGGGGGACCATAAATCGTGTATCGTACGGTTTCTTTGAACAATATACCAAACACCTTTTGCATTCAAAGAGTAGTTCATGTTTCTTGCATTGAATGTTAAACTTGTTTCTTTGCTTGAAACCTCTTGCTCATTTCTGTAGATAGGATTCATCAAAACTAAATATTGCATTCCAGTCATATTTTTTTTTGAAGTCTTCTTGGATTTAGAGTGATCACATCATAAGTTTCACTTCCATTTACCCTTTTGATCAAAAACAACCATAAAAGGAATAAGAACATAGTCTAAAATGAACTAGACTTTTATTAGAAAAAGATCACAAGTCTAGGTTGTAGGGAGAAAATCCATTAGTGACGTAAAGGATTCCCAATGACACCCCATCACATATGTTGAACAACACTACACTCATGCAATAGTTTCGTTGATTCGCTAAGCATGCAGCTCAGCAAATAACAGGGAATATAGACGAGCTCCATCTTGCAGACTCTCATTTCAGCATCTCATTCTAGTAGCGGATGATATCCTTCAAGCTCTGGTGGACAAGCACACAAGAAATTTCTCCTTCACGGCAAGCCTTCACATGACTGGTCTACACTCAAACAATGCAGTTAACATTTGTCTCACCTAATAATTTACTCTACTCTCCACATGTTCCTGGGCACTCTGCCAAGGGCTGAAACTCTGATACCATGAGAAAATGGGAGAGTAGAGTGATATTAACAAATATTCTATTACTTTTTAATATCAATACAATGGACTCTATTATATAGAGTGTAGAGGTTGTTATTAGATCTTAGATCTAACTTATTCTAAAGATAACTCGAAAGGTTGAAAGAATATCTCAACCACACACCAAACTAGGATCTCACCAATCCAACTCTCTAACAACCTCTTAAGAATAGTATCACACAACTCACGTAGAGATTAGCTCTACCTCTTAATACATTAGCAAGTATATTAGATAAGTAGAAATTATATATATTCCAACACCTACATCTTACATATCATCATTTCACAAACTCACTTCACCTATCCTTTTGATATCAACTTTGCATTACCTTATGAGCCCTTTCTTTATCTTAAAATTGCACTCCTAAATAATGGAACATACTTATTCAACGGAACCTATGCTATGGCTAAAGACCCTCCTAAGGAATGGAACATATTTATTCAATATCACGTATGGGCTATGGAGAAGGCGAAAGACCATAATTTGATCTTTTAAAATAGACTTACTTTTTTACTATCAACTTTACATAAGGAATATGTCATACTTATTCAATGACTCTTATTTATTCAATGACTCTTATTTGATAAGGTTAAAAAGCCCAAGTTGATCTTTTAAAATATACTTACATTTACAAATAAAATGATATAAGTGAATAACTAGGCATTCAATATTAACAAGTTCATCTTACCAAAAGGAATAAAAGGTCATAAAAGTTTTGCACAAAACTTAAGACACTTGTCTTATAAATACAACACAAGACACAATGAGGGACAACATGTCCTTTATCCTACCACACGAAAACAGTTATCTTATCAATAGACCACAGGACACATTGCATGGGAAAACATTCCCTATATCCCACGAGAGTACAAGCATCATTTGCTCCACCAAAATATTATTTCAAATTCATGGCAAAGCCGATGGCCGATTTTATGGTTACACAGTGATATATATCTATTCTATAGTATATGTACATGCCATGACGAAACAAAGGCGTAAAATAAAATAGAAAAGAGACGAGCTGTGTAAATTTTAAACTAAATTCATTGTAGAAAAGACGAGTCGTTCGAGTTAGAGAGACAAAGTCTGACTTCTTGTTTTTTTTTAGGATTTATTTTCGTTTCCCATGATTGTGGAATTTTATCACTTTTGAATCGAAAACAAATAAGGTTCAGGTTATCTTACATATGCAATCTGGAATGTTGGGAATAGCATCAATTATAATTAAAGTTAAATTGGTGGTTAATGATTTATTTTTTATTTTTAAACTTCAATCTTGTGAAATTTGGAGATATGAGATGTGGTTGGAATTTTATTAGGATTGAAATTTCATATATATATAAACATAGTAGCAAAATATTATTATAATTTAGTTGTGAATTAGGAGGTTATCATTGACTGTTATCATTTTTATTCGAGGAAAACCATGCTACTTAGAATAACTTGTTGATGGTTTATAAACAGTAACATGGCAGTCTTTTAGTCTTGCTAGATACCTCCGGATTTAAGACACTTATCTTATTTCTTTAAACAGTTTTGGGTTATACTCCAAAACCAATCCAAATTTCATATATATATATGAAACATTGTTTTAAAAAATTTCTTCATTTTAATAAATGGAAATATTCCAAAAAAACAATCTACATCAATCAAAACTCTAACTTTCATAAATCACCAAATTAGTATAAAGAATGCTTAACAAAATAGATCCTTTTTAATAACCTAACATGAACTCTGTTAGCGCCAATTCTTGCAAGGGGGTGTTCCTCTCCAATTTTGGGCCCTTGGTGTAAATGCGTAGAAATGGGGTTTAAAACCCATCAAATGTGTTTTATTCAAAGGCCACAGTCATGAGCGTCAAGCACACCACACAGAAGAAGTCCATTTCGGCTTAAAATCAAGCGAGCAGGCATTTTGTTTTTAACGACGAGGATCCATAGATGGAGCAGATCGACGGTCATCGGGTAAGCTTGAGTCGCGGAGTTGTACGAGATTTAGTGCATGGGCTCATCTCTTATGGACAAAGTCACGAAATGATCGTGGTCATCCAATCCAGTCGGGACACATGGCTCTTGATCAGGCTCGGTTGCGATTTCGTCTACCGGGACTTTGAAAGACAAGGGGTCGCTCCTCCACTGCATCAGGAATCGCCGAAACCCGAAAGGAGTTGTTTCAGCATTCTGGCTACCAGGACTTTGAAAGACAAGGGATCGCTCCTCCACTGCATCGAGAATCGCCGAAACCCGAAACACGAAATATAAAAGCCCCCGACGAGTTGTTTCGGCATTCCGGCTACTGGGACTTTGAAAGACAAGGGATTGCTCCTCCACTGCATCGGGAATCGCCGAAACAAAATGCGAAATGTAAAAGCCTCCCAGGAGCCGTTTCAACATTCCGGCTACCAGGACTTTGAAAGACAAGGGGTCGCTCCTCCATTGAATCAGGAATCGCTGAAACCCGAAACGCGAAATGTAAAAGCGAGTCGTTTCGGCATTCCGACTACCAGGACTTTGAAAGACAAGGGGTCGCTCCTCCACTGGATCGGGAATCGCCGAATCCCAAAACGCGAAATGTAAAAGTCTCCTTGAAGACAGTTGCATGGCCCTGTGGTTACATTGAGAGTGAAACCTGAAGAAATGAAGGTTGGCCTCCAAGCTTTGGAAAACCGACACGTGGTCACTCTCTATGTATTCAGTCTCGACCACCCTCCATGGAAGAAGCAATTAATGAATATTGAGCAGGTGGTTGAGACCTCAGCTCAATCCATAAATGGAAGCTATGGGAAGGGTAAGAAGCAGTGAGTTCATGGTACTCTGATGGATAGTTTTCCTGCAGAAGCCGTGTCGTCTGAAGCAGTCTCAGACAAGAAGCTACGTGTACAGTTTGAAGGAAGATCATGTGCATGTAAAGCCTTAAATAAGGTAGCTAAACTACCCTCCTGGGGCCAAGGAGGTGAATTTCTCTGAGTATATATATTCAGTTTTGGTATTTTTGTAAGGCATGGATGGTAGAGTAGAGCTCCCAACTGTAATATTTTAATGAAGCACTGGTTTTCTTGGCTATGTATCCGCATATGAAATTTTCTTGTTCAATATAAGCGAGTTCTCTTTTTCATCTCGTTTTGATCTCATACTAAAAGGGTTCATGACTGAATCATTCACATGAATCGTCATGTTATGATAAAGGATTTATTATAAGGCTGTTATGTTCTTTTAGTGTTTCTTCTTTTGAATATAAGAGGTTCTTATGTTCAAAGTTTTCTTCTACAGGCTGTTGGAAGCTCGATGCCTACAACAACCCTTCGCATTTCCTCACAGAAGTCTTTCTCCTACTCACCCTTATTACAACTTACTGTCTGAAGTTGAACCAAGACCTCATCTGCTTGTGCATGCCTTGCCTAGTTTTTGAGTTAGAACGATGAGTTTACTTCTATTCATCACCCTTTATTAACAAATAGTGACATAAACTGATGGACCTCGGGCTTACTCCTGCTGCAATCCAGGAGTGACTTCTGACGCGAACAGACTCCATGAAGCAATATGTTTTACTCTCTTCTTCGTTGTCTTATAAGCATACAAAACTCACGTCTCTCTAAATCTCGGATTTCAGACAGCCAAGTTGATATTATACAAACTCAGGCCAATAAGTTCATTTCTCTATGCACATAAATTTATGTTCGCTTTTAATGAAGTTAGAGGTTGTAATAAATCATGGAATATGAACTTATGATAAGGGGGTAAGGAATGTTGGTCTCTTCTTTTAAGTCATAATGAATATTTTGTTTTTGTTTGAAAGTTAATAATGAAAATTTATGGTAATTAGTTTTTATGAGGATTTGGAGTGTTAAGTCAAAACTCATCAGTCTAAGTATAATTTGATTTCTATTTGAATTAAGAAATAAACTATTTAAAAAAATCTTGAAGATATAACTCAGAAACATAATATAAATTTATTAACAAATATACCATTTCAAAAAAACAAATCAAAAAGACGTATTTCAAAACATATATATATATATATATTTTTTAAAGAGATCACAAATTTAAATCAAGAAAAAGTAGGATATAGACAACTTCATAAGCTTTAACAGTCTAATTGTTATGTCCAGATATCCCTTGTCCTACAAATTTGTTTGAAACCCATAGACTGCCACTCTTTTAATTGGTACATATATAAATACCTAACTATTGATGCCTATGTAATTTTCTTCAAAGCATATATAAACATTATGCAGTTCTATACTATATATATTCCAGTTATGCTAGTGGATGGCAATATTGCAAAACTAGCGGTGTGTGCAAATGTCTTTTATCTCTCCTATACATAATAATCTTGTATAAGAAATCTGTGAGACTAGGATTCTAAATGGTGGAGGAAGTAGAGCCACAACAATGAAAGAAACAAACGAATGACAATGACAAGCCCAAGTAACAGGTCACGACAACTTTTTACAATTGAATTCCAACGGAAGTATTCAATTGAATCACGTTATGACCGTTGGCAGTTATGAAAGAGAAAATGTATGTAGTGAAAGTAAGTGTGTTCATAATGTGTGAAAGTCAAGAGGGAGGAGGGAAGACAGGAAATGGTGTCACACATGGAGATGTCACGATCGCCAGTTATAATCGGGGAAATGCATACAGTGAAAGTGGGTGGGTGCACACTATGTGAAAGTGAAGAGTGAGGGGGCATATAAGAGGAAATGAAGCACATGGAAATGTCACAATCATGTGTGCAGCATGTACTTTTCTTTGTACATGATATACAAAGAAGTAGAACACAACTCAGCAACAAAAGATTCATTTGTAGCAGGCATGGGTGGCCTTCACAATCTTTTCATTGTACAGCACAGTTTTAGCTGGCTTGCTAGAGTTGTAGCAGGCATGGGTGGCCTTCGCAATCTTTTCATTGAACAGCACGGTTTTAGCTGGCTTTCTGGAGAAGGGAAGTTGTTGTAGGGTATGGGGTTTTGACTTTATATATTTTTGTTTTTTTATTTATTTTTAAGAAATGGTTTTGGGTGGAGGATGAAAACAAGTTTTGACAAGAAGGGAAAATGGGAAAAGATTTATGTTATATTTATTTTGGTTTTAAAATTATATATATAAGGTCACTGTTAAGTTAAACATATTGATGTATGAGACATTCTTGTTTATGAGAAAAGATAATCTTTTTGATTGCTAAACTATATATATATATATATATATATATATATATATATATGTGTGTGTGTGTGTTTAAAAAAATGATTCAAATAAGTTATCAAATTTAATTGATTATGTATATAAACAATTTAGTTATTAAGATATGTTTAGAGATAATGGTTAAAACAAATTATCAAATTTCAATAATTATATATAAAATGGTGATACTCAAGTTGAATATTTTTTTTAATGTTTTAATGTTTTGAATATATGTGTATACATAAACAATAAACAATAGAGATACAAATTGCAAATTTTGTGAGAGTATTAATTATTAAGATATGATTAGAGATAATAGTCAAAACAAGTTATCAAATTTCACTAATTATATATAAAATGGTGATCCTCAAGTTAAATAAATCTTTTATGTTTTAATGTTTTGAATTATATGTGTATACATCAACACTAATTATATATAAAATGATGATCTTCGAGTTGAATAAATCTTTTAATGTTTTGAATTATGTGTATACATAAACACTAGTGATACAAAATTGCAAATTTTATGAGAGTATATTCATAAGTCAATGTATCTTGTATTAGTTGATTTTACTATGAGTTGAGCTGTTTTATATTTTTATGAAAAAATTTAAAAAAATATTTTTTTTATTAAATTTTTAAAATAGTTAAAAAAATAATATAAATTTATTTTGATTTTATTTATATATTTAAAATTATAATATAATAATATTTTTTTTTTAAATATTTTTAAAGAAAATAGACATTTATAAAGAAAATTCCATTTTTTTACATTATGTAATTAATATTACACAATTGTCAACAAATACATGCTTTATATTGTACTATCATCATATTTCATTTTCTCTATGATTTCTCACAATCAACTTTTAGAACTTTATTATTCTCTCTCCTTACTTAGGAGACTTATACTTTATCTCTTCTATTTTTTTATGTGATCTATAATCTATTTACATTGTCACAAACTAGGATTCACAAATGTGGATAAGGAGATATCTTATATCATGTTATCATGTATTGATACCTCATTTTATAGATCCTTATACTTTACCTCTTATATTGTATGTGATCTATAAGGAGATATCTTATATCATGTTATCATGTATTGATACCTCATTTTACAGATCCTTATACTTTACCTTTTATATTGTATGTGATCTATAATCTATACACATTGTCAAAGAACTAGGATGTACAATTGTGAACACAGAGATATCTTATGTCATGCTATCTTGTATTGATACCTCATTTTCTATATCTTTAGACTTTATCTCTTTTATTGTATGTGATACCTCATTTTCTATATCTTTAGACTTTATCTCTTTTATTGTATGTGATCTATAATCTATTCACATTGTGAGGGACTACCATGCATAAATGTGGACAAGGAGATATCTTATATCATGCTATCATGTATTCATACCTCATTTTTTAGATGATCTGTCACAAACAACTTTTAGAATTTCATTGTTCTTTGTCCGTCTCTAGGAGACTTGGAATCATTCTTGTATTCTACTTGACATGTAAAGTGTCATTCATTAATTTTTTATTTGCTTTTATAAAAGTGAGCATAAACTTATTTTTACTTGAAATGTATATTTGAATTTAAAATAAAGTATAGTTTTTAATAATATTTTTATAGATACAAGACTCACATCAATAATCTCCTCACATTGCATGTGACTAGGATGTACGATTCTCAACAAAGAAAGGAAGTGTGCTATCATGTATCAATATCTCATTTCCTCTATGATTTACCAAAATAAGTTGTTGAAACTTTAATGTGCTTTGTCTTTCTTAAAAAGATTTAGTGTCTCTATGTTATTCTATGTGATATATAAATTATCATGGATATTACAAACATATTGTCAAAATATTGAAAAGCATTGAGAAAATAAAAGAGAATCTACCCATCAATACAATGAACGAAATTGTGCTACTCCAAGATACCAAGACAATGAGGATGTTTTGTATTAATGGGTGCTTTATTAATATTACAAGCATATCACTCAGAATATTGAAAAGAACTAAAAATATAAAAGATAATGTACAACATTACGATGAGTACACTAACAATATAATGAACAAAATATATACCATGCAAAACTTGATGTGGAAAAACCCAACAAGAAAATGAGGATTTTTTCTTCTTCTTGATATGTAATGTAAGATACAAAGAAATATGGAATGACCATGGATTTGGAATAGAAAATGTGGGATGGATGAATGCTACATGATCATTTTTTTCTTGTGTCCTACTCAAATGTCTCATTTCTTTGACTTTCTTGGCTATGGAACAACAAAACGGTACAATGGGAACAAAACCCATTTTCCCACACCAAATTTTTTAACATGTCATTATAGTTATGTAACGTTAGGGTTAGTGTTTTTTCATACACCAAATATTAATTAGGTTTTAATAATTTTTGACACTATATAATATTCTTGAAATTCCGCACATCACTAGCTTCACATGTTTGAGTAATGGGAGCTGAGGTGACATCCACATGGTATCAAAGTGGTTAAATAATAGGTCAACTCGTGGGAGCCATAAATTTGTATTATGAACTATGATTGAGGTTATATTTACCAAAAAAAGGTTTTGAATGTTTTAGGACTCCAGATCAATAAAATAGAATTTTCGATCTTCTAATAATGCCATGGCTCCGATCTTCCACGAGAGAAAGTCCCATACTAAATAAAAAATATTTAGTGTTCCATTTAGATTTGTACAACCCATTAAATCATTCATTCTATACATTATCTTTGATAGGGATCTTGTTGAAGAAAAGGAATATCTTGTGAATTATTTTTGTTTCAATGTTCAATAGTCATTTTTGAACTATTTCCTCTTATGAAAAAATAATGAGTGATATTATTTGCTTGATTAGTGTTATATCCAATAAAATTAGTATTCTTCCTCCAAGTATTTGTTACACATCAAAATTACTCACTTCAATAGTGTCGCAAATGTCGTCATTACAGGTGTTGTAAGTGTCGCATCTTGTACGCAAGTGTCACATCTTGACCACAAGTGTCGCAAACATAATACTTCCATATTTCCTATGTCGTGCCTCTATCGACATCACAAGGACAGTTAAGACACCCTCAAATAATGGTTTTAGGAAGATAAATCATTTGATGAAGAGTACAAAGAATTTGCGATGAAGAAAACCACTCAAAACTGATTTTGGAAGGCAACACTCCCATACCCACTGTCAAGGAGCACTGACACTCCCTAGCCTTCTTTGGGGGAGTGTTGAAATGATCCGTGCACCCTTTTGAGGGAGCACTGCCCTTTTAGAGAAAATTTTGGTTTGTTGAGATAAATTAGGGAAGAATCCCCTCAATCTCTGAAGTTGGTTGGATTCGAAACTGAGGTCAAGGCATGATCTTAGGGAAGATCCACAACTTAAGGAGAGGAATCCTCAACTTATCCCAAATATCTCTCAAGTGGTTGGGTCTCTCCAACTTATATAAGGAGGCCTTCTCWTGGTGAAAGGTATATGAAGGAGATTGAGAGATACCAAACTTATGATCTCATGAGTGGTATTGATATGGAGACATTGTGAAGTATCAAACTTATGATCTCATAAGGGAGATATCATTGAAGCATCAACATTCTGTGTGTGTATTATTTGAGCAAGGGTCTAGACAAAGAGAGCTTGGTGAGGTTGTTGCACCTACATCCATGGCTATAAGAATTTCACTTTGTTTTCATTAATACAAATCTATCCTTAGCCTATTTCCTTTAAAGTTTGTGTACGTTTCATGAACATGTTTCTTTCATAGATCCATTATGAAGCTAATCATGGTAGAGTAGGAAGTATTTCTCGTTGTTGTTTCTCATTGTATTGCAGGACCTTCTAAAGAACTTGGAGATCAAGATCAACCAGGATCGAGCAAGGAAAAACATCGGTAAAAGGTATTTACCCTTCCTCCTTCTTCATATTTGAATAGTTTAGCTTCATGCAAAGGAAATTCAATGTCCACAATAGCACTTTTGTGTCTCGGTCTTAGGATTCTAGAGTCCAAGAGAGAATCCACTTGTCCGCAGGGGGATTTCTCTGTAATAGAAATTGGCAACTCCACTCGGGATTGCTTTTCCGTATAACCTTTACGAGTCCGAAAAAGTGATAAAAGTATACTCAGTTAAATTCTCATGTTTTTATGAGCGCGAGAAATAACAAAGACTAAGCTCGGTACTCTGCCCCCAACTTGAAATCTAGTGGCTTAAATCCAGAATGATCATCAAAGGTTGGAGACATGAGAATTGATGAGTGAAGTACTTTGTAGACTTTTTCAGGCAAGGGTAAGGACTCAAAGAACCTGATAGAAGCTTCCCACAACCATCAAACAAATATTATGACATGTTTCAAACCCAAGGCATGCATACCTATGCTTGAGTGATAAAGAATTTCAAGGTATGGCCACCATAAAATACACTGCGGATCCATAATTTTATTCACAAAAAGGTATAGCCACTGAAGATACAATGTGGATATATACTCCTATGACCTGAACTAATCATAGCCACGAAGAATATACAGTGGATCTACAAGATGACAAGACATAGCCACGACCAATACAAAGTGGATCTATGTGACAGTATATGTGTCAACGTTCAAAAGAAATTTCGTTGCAACCTGGGAAAAGTACATATAAGAGTGATGACTCAACCCAGGGTCTTCTTACCGATCTCGATGTAGTACGAATCTAACTATGTGAATATATTTCTTGATGTCGAACATGGCATAAACCACTTGATTACCGATCAATGAGGTAAATTGTTAACAAGCACGAGGGAAATCATCATTGATGTCAAGTTTGATGGTTGTGTGCATCTTCTATCAGGTTCTGTGAGTCCTTATCCTTGCTTGAAAAAGTCTACAAAGTACTTCAGTCATCAATTATCATGTCTCCAACCTTTGATGATCATTCTGGAGTTAAGCCACTAGCTTTCAAGCTAGGGGAGAGTACCGAGCTTAGTATTTGTTCTTTCTCGCACTCGTAAAAACATGAGAATGTAACCGATTATACTTTTATAACTTATTCTGACTTGTAAAGGTTAAAGAAAAAAGGAACCCCCTGGAGTGTCCTTTAAGCTCTTTTCAGACTCTCTAAACATGAAAATATTGTCGAGTGATCTTGCTTCCTTTCCCACTCGTTAAAAGGTTTGAAAGGGCATTTTTCGAGTCATAATTTATCTCTTTTTCGGCCTCGAGAGCCTAACATTACGAAAAAGGACAACCATGGAGTCGTCTTTAAGTTCTTTTCAAACTCTATAAACATGAAAAATCACCGAGTTCACCTTCTCTGGACTCGTTAAACAATCATACATTGAAGGGCCCATACGGGACTGAACCCTTACTTCTTCCAGTTCGTTAAACAAAGGAAGAGGGACTTATCGAAGTTTAGTTATATCGAGCATGTGTTACCCTCCTCGAGATCGTTAAATTAAAAAGAGGTAATCGTCTATCTAGATGGGGGAAAAATTGAAGGAAGCAATCCAAGCAGTTTTTGAGAACATTACCAGTAATTCTTACAGTCGCCCTTGAATAAGGCATTTTATCTTTGCACACATTTTTATCTGTCGAATCTCTGCACTGAACCAATCCTTTGAGTTTTATTACTCCTTTGGGTCACCCGACGAAAGTCACAATATCCATTGCATCATCATGTTTTGGTCCATGTCGTGTTTATGTTGTGTGCCTCAGTGTTCAAGAGAAGTATGTGCCTCAAGAGTCACCCACCACAAATATCCTATTTCAATACCCTCCATGTTCATTTGATCTACCAATTTACATCTCTATGTCAGTTTCGTTTCATTGATAGGGGGTACATTAAGGCCCTCCTGCGACAAGTCTATTCCTGCCGACCTCAACACATTATCCAGGAACTAGACTTAGAAACCAGTTAGTACCTTGGGACTTGCATGCCTCAATGGAAAGACTCCTCACGTCCGAAAATGGGTTTACATCATTGAACTATGATTGGATTATTCCACAGATGTTCGACCTCATATCATCCATTCACATTCGTTGGAATGTACTGGAGTACATTGGGAATTATTGACATCAATGGTGATTTCCCTCAGGATTTTTAATGGTTTACCTCATTGATCGGTAATCAAGTGGTTTCTATCATGTTCGACATCAATACATCTATTCAAATGGTTATATTCGTACTACATCAGGATCGGTAAGAAGACCCTGGGTTGATTCATCACTCTTATATTTACTTTTCCTAGGTTGCAACGGAGTTTCTTTTGAACGTTGACACATATACTGTCACATAGATCGACTTTGTATTGGTTGTGGCTATGTCTTGTCAGCTCATAGATCCACTCTGTATTCTTCCTGGCTACGAGCATTTCATGTCATAGGAGTATAGATCCACATTGTATCTTCAATGGCTATAACTTTTTGTCAATATAATTATGGATCTGCAGTGTATTTTATGGTGGCCATACCTTGAAAGTCTTTATCACTAAAGCATAGGTATGCCTACCTTGGGTTTGAAACATGTCATAATATTTGTTTTATGGTTGTGTGCAGCTTCTATTAGGTTCTCTGAGTCCTTAACCTTGCTTGAAAAAGTCTACAAAGTACTTAAGTCATTAGTTCTCATCTTCTAACTTCGCACTTTGGGGGGAAATCTGTTACACATCAAAAATTTTCACTTCAATAGTGTCACAAATGTCATCATTACAAGTGTTGTAAGTGTCACATTTTGTCCGCAAGTGTCTCATATTGACCACAAGTGTTTCAAGTGTCGCAAACATTATACAACCATATTGCCTATGTCGTGCCTCTAATGACATCACAAGGACACTTAAGACACCCTCAAAGACTAGTTTTAGGAAGAGAAATCATTTGATGAAGAGTACAAAGGATTTTCGATGAAGAAAACCACTCAAAAATTATTTTTGGAAGGTAGCACTCCCTTACCCACTGTGAGGGAGCGTCGACGCTCCCTAGCCTTCTTTTGGGGAGTGTTGAAACACTCTCTGAACACTTTTGGGTGAGTGTTGCCCTTTCTAAGCGATATTTGGTTTGTTGAGATAAATCAGGGAACAATCCCCTCAATCTCTGAAGTTGGTTGGATTCGAATCTGAGGTCAAGGCATGATCTTAGGTAAGATCCACAACTTAAGGAGAGGAATCCTCAACTTATCCCAAAGATATCTCAAGTGTTTGGGTCTCTCCAACTTATATAAGGAGGCATTCTCATGGTGAAAGGTATATGAAGGAGATTGAGAGATACCAAACTTATGATCTCATGAGTGGTATTGATATGGAGACATTGTGAAGTATCAAACTTATGATCTCATAAGGGAGATATCATTGAAGCATCAACATTCTGTGTGTGTATTATTTGAGAAAGGGTCTGGACAAAGAGATCTTGGTGAAGTTGCTTCACCTACATCCATGGATGTAAGAATTTCATTTTGTTTTCATTAATATAAATCTATGGTTGGTTTGTTTCCTTTAAAGTTTGTGTACGTTTCATGAACTTGTTTCTTTCATAGATCCATTATGAATCTAATCATGGTAGAGTAGGAAGTATTTCTAGTTTTTGTTTCTCATTGTATTGCAGGACCTTCTGAAGAACTTGGAGATCAAGATCAACCTAGATCAAGCAAGGACAAACATCGGTAAAAGGTATTCACCCTTCTTCCTTCTTCTTCTTTGAAATGTTTAGCTTCAGGCAAAGTAAAGTCAGTGTCCACAATAGAACTTTTCTATCTTGGTCTTAGGATTCTAGAGTCCAAGAGAGAATCCACTTGTCTGCAGGGGGATTTCTCTGTAACAATATTCTTAACTTTTTCTAGTTGGGCTTTTTCATTCTTCTTAAAGGTTATTCTTAACTTCTACTAGTTAGGCTTTTTCATTCTTCTTAAAGGTGTAGATGCTAAACATCTCAAGATTCTTCAAAATTGACATTATGAGTTCACAAATCATGGGGGATTAATCTACTTGATATTTTAAATAGAACAGTCTATATTAAATAACCTAATTTCTATACTAGATAATAAGGAACACATCCCCCCCAAAAAGTGTGAATACCCTTCCAAAACAATTTTCAGATAAAAATATGTTATTTTCACTAGATATATTAGGTATCCATGTTTTTGTCACATTTTCAATACCCATTTTTATTTCTTTCCCTAGTATGGTGACATGAAACAACTCTTATAAAAATAAAATGAGGATTATCCACATTGATGGAATACTATTATTTTTTTTCTTTTTTCTCTTTATTATTTTAATCTACCAGTGAAATTATTGGAGATTAATGGATATTCTAACAACACTAATTTCTTAGCATCATCTAATGAGGTCAAAAGTGTCACATTTTCCCAAATCATGTCTCCTCTTCTATTTGCAAAAAGAGAAATTGAGTAAAAGGAATAGTGGAAGAGAGGATACATTTGGAGTCATTATTATATTATTTTTTACATCATAATCCTTATTAGGTGGGGAAAAAACATTTCTAAAAGATAGAATCATAGATTCCTATGGTCATATATTTATTTATGCTTGATGGGGATTCATTACAGATGTTATCACTTTAAAATTGTTCACTTTTTCCATTTTCAATGGTTAGACCTGAATACATCGTATTTATTGGCTTAATATTGACTTGATTCATAGAGTAGTTGAGATAACCTTATACATGACCATGGTATTGGGTAACCCATGGTATTTGTGGGCCACTAGGAAGTGCTCACCCCTTCCTTCACCACTTAGCATGAGAGAGTAGTGTTAACAAGTTCTTTTGTAAACAACTCTCACAAGTTATGTTGATTAGGGTGCCACCTAATAAATGATTAGTATATTTAGTTAGTGTCGGTCCTTTATATTGTAAGCTTCCCTCGACAGTCATGTTGAGCAAGGCACTCCCATAATAATTGTTAGTAGGATTATTTCATAGTAGTAACTCCCATAATAAGTGTTAGCAGGATTATTTCATAGTAGCAACTTCTATTGTAAATAGTTAGTAAAAGAGGAGGAAAAAGTCCCCTTGCATATAAAAGGGCACTCCCCTCTCTCTGAATGGGATGATGGTCATTTTATGAAGCTAAAAGAACTTTGTTTATTTCTTCTTGCATGTTCTTAGTTTGTCTTTTGTTACTTTGTTTATGCTAGTCTTTGCATGATGGCCTGAATGTGTTGTGTGCCCTTTCAGATCTGCTTACAATCAATTGGTATGAGAGAAACAATATTGAACATAGATGATTTTATGGGCTAAATTTAACCAATGGGATACTTTTCCATGGTTTTTCCTAGAAAAAGATTCACCAATTTCCATTTTTTCTAAAAACAATTCGCCAAAATTCCATAGAATAAAATTATTTTACCTTTAAAATAGCCAAAAATTTATAGAGACTATATAAAATCCTTAGAAGTTTGAACATTTTTACAAAAATATCGCCAAACATTTAACATTTTCTTTATTAAGGACTAGTAATATTAGCCCATGTTTCTACATTTTAATATAAATTTACATCCTTAAAATTATCCATGATGTTGAAAAGATTTTTCTCACAATCAAGAACCAAATAGGACCATCCACAAATCTCAAGATTTTTGTTTTGTGATAATAAGTTTCAGAAATCAATTCTCTACTCAAAGCTTCTGGTACACCATTTTGAGGGCTCTCCGACGTCTTATTTATTAAGGCTTTGACTGCACCCTTCTCCATACTTTGAGTGCACCTTTCTCAGGGATCTCCAATAGCTCATTGCACAATCTCTAGCGTCATCTCAAGCATATTGTTCCCAAGCATTCTAGAGCACCTTCTCCATACCTTAGAAACATACTTTCATAAATGAATCAACTAGTGGATGAAAAACATTTCGCCGCGTAGAGATATTTATGCAAAAGATTCAAAATCCAATGTGTCTACATCACTTCAAGATTTTTCTCTCTCTCTTCATGAGTTACTTCGCCTACAGTAGAAATGATCTCCAACTTATATGCAGATCGACACATTCTTTCAATTTTCTAAATTTTCAAGGAAAATGGATGGAGAGACTACCGATTTTTGGATTTGCACTCTCTCCAACCACTTTAAGTCTTGTCCGGAGATTGAAGAGGAAACGAAGTTGTAGATCACCAGCTTGCAACTAGAAGTAATTTCACAATCGAGGTGGGACATGCAACATGAAAAGTGTGAATTAGTAATTGATATTGGAGAGCCAGAAGCTATAGCATCTATACACATTAATTCTTGGGACAGATTTTGATAGGATTTGTGAGACCACTTCTATCCCCTAGGGTATTGCTAGAACCTCGTCGTGAAATGGTTGCATCTTTGACATCTCTCCAATAACTTATCACATAGCTACATCGATGTATTATGCACGTTGTTCATCCAATTGCACATTTCCGATATGAAATAGTTACTGATTGTAAAAATTATTTATGGTTTACTAATGATTCTTTGTCGTGAAGTTGATTTATTTTAGATTCCTTCCTTGGACAAGGCCTTCCTCCGGGCCTTGGCTGTGGAAAATAAAATTTCTCCTTGAATCCACTCACCTTAAAATAGATATGTGCCTTTTAATGATGACCCTTCTATTGGTGCCCCTGCCTCTCCATCCATACCTCAAAATGCACCCTAATGTACCTTCCACAAGAATAACTCTCATGCTTCTTACAATTGTGGGACACTTGATAACCTTTAGCCCCAAAAAAATCTATTTGCAGAGGTTGCTCAGTCAGATTCCTCCGACCCTCCTGAATACATTTCTCTCGATAATCCTACCGAATTTGACCCCTCTCTGATCCTGATGACCGCTAATGAATATGACACTTCTTACGTCCCCCTATTTACACAAAATTGTCATATTCAACGTGAGTTGTATACTCTCATCTTGGCCAATGGAATCGAGGACTTGCTCTGACGCCTTCAAATCCCCACTACTCCATACACGTCCCCATTGTTTATGGATAAATCCGTAAGTGTGGACACGAACCGATCTCCCTAGATCCACCTGGATCTAGAACAAAACAGGACAGAATAATACACTTTCCCTAGATCTAACTTATTGAACGAACTGAGAGATAAGGATTATGGGCATACCTTATGAACGCTTTCCTTTGATATCTGTTGTTCCAAGATTTACTCCAATGCTCTTGCGCCGTTCAACTCACAACAACAAAAACCAATCGGGGTAAAGGCAGATTAATATATTCAATAGCTAGTCTATACATATGATCAAGGAATTATATAATAAAGTGACATCATCTTTATGGGAAAGGGACATATTACTGTATTACATTAATTGAAAGTGAAACTTACAACCTGAGAGTTGATGTCATAGGTCTCCTTTTGATGGTTCTTAGCTCTGACACACACACTTGCTCATGCATGAAGAAAATTAACTACTTTTAATGACCTTGCTGTTGTCTCTAGCTGTTGTAGCATCAGTCCTCCACACAGGCTTTCAATGAATCTCCAATCAATCTCTTGCTAGATTTCTCCTTGTTTGCTTAACCCTTTCTATGAGAAATCTCCTCAATATATAGGAGAAGATAATTTATTTACTTGGATAGGAAATGATCCCAAGATATCTGAAATTCCAGCACCTGAACAACCATTCGAAGCCAACTCATGTTTCTAGAAGATTCAATATTTTTATCTTTTCTTTCCTTCGGAGCATGTTCGCACTCTGACAGTTAGGTACAGTGTGAACTATTCACACCCTAGCTTAATGCAGCCTGCGAGAATCAGGCATTCTCGCAGGCAGATATATAGGTAGCCTGCGAACATCCTTTAGAACCATGATTTCTGGAAGAAGACAAATGTAACTTTTCTCAAGAAAGTATTCTTAGTGAAGAGCCYGATTTTCCATCATCATAACATTATCACAACATCATCACGATGACCAAAATTGTGGATAACAGAATGCCCCCCAAAGTCTGAGAGTGGAATCAGTGACAGTCGATAGACTTTGTAAGCTGCATGTGTGTGTCAAGAACCAAGAGCACATCTAATCAGAGACCTGCAAACATCCAAGCATCAGCAGAATATCATGTATACCAATTCCTGAGGTAGGCATTCCTATACTCAAATCATCGACTAATGACATCATAAACCAAGGTCATGGCCACCAATCATACACTGTGGATCCATGCAGTCAGAATATAACATAGCCACCTGAATACACTGTGGATCTGTGCGACAAATTTTCAGTCAAGACGGCATAGCCACGAAACATACATAGTGGATCTATGTGTCGCAGATTATATATATACTCCATTGCAACCTGGATCACTAGGATAATATCCAGTGTCTTTAATCTCATCGCCCAAAGTATGAATCTAACCATGTGATTACATGTGTCGAAGTCGAACACTATAGAAACCACTTGATTACCGGTCATTGATGTAACCGTTAACAAGTGCGAGGGAAATCACCATTGATGTCAATGACTCCCAAGGTACTACAGTACAATCCATTGACTGTGAATAAATGAGTTGATGCTGAACACATCATCTTGTCTGGGTACAAAACAAAGGACGGTGCCTTACAATCTCTCAGTGATGTGCGATGACCTTCAATATTGTCCCTTTCGAGGATACAGTAATGTGTGATGTTTCTCCTTTAGATTGTGCTGACTTGTTACTTGGAATTCCCTATCAACTAACCCGACATGTTGTTTTTCACACTAAATATCATAAATACAACCTGCAACATGAGGGGTGCACCAATGTGCTTACATCCTCAGCTCCTAAATCCCTATATCCTCTAAGGGGACAAGCAAATCGACAGGCTGGAAGGAACACTCCCCAAGGAGGAGAGCACTCATATCTGGGTAGAGTAGTGTGGTGCTACCACAAAGGTGCACCTCCTTCCACATGAAATGCACTTCACTACAAAGGAAAGATGGAGCACATCTCTACCTAGGAGGTTGGGCACAAGTTCTGAGGATGAGGAACTCGTCAACTAAGATAGTTTTTAGGGTTTGGGACCTTTTCTAGTTGTTGGTTAGTTAGAATTGGTCCAATTTTTTTCAAAATCATTGTATGTTCAGCCTATCCTATATAAAGGCTTCCTATTCTATTAAATAAGACGCATGGTTAATTTTTATTACTCATTTCCTGTGTTGTTTTTGTGTTTCTCCGTTAATTTTCTTTGGATTTCTCTGTAGTATTACATATCAAATGGTATCAGAGAACTGGTTGAGGCTGCTTCTAATCCACTAGTCAAATATTTCAGTGGTAGATCTAGGAAAACACATATCCCTTCCTGGGACACACTAGGGTTGGCAATTTTTTTTTGGAGGTAAGCGATGCGCTATTTTTTTAACCCTCCTCTCTCTCTCCAAAGAGGTGAGCTATGGAAACCCTCTCTGCATCTCATCTTAGGAATATTTTTAGAGGTGTGTTAGGGAAACCCCCTCCTCCTCTCATTTCTGTCAAGTTTTTCATAGGTGCACTAGGGAAACCCTCTCCTCCTCTCAAATTTGTTTGCATTCGAGAGGTGCGCTAGGGTTTCTCCCCTCCTCTCAATAAATCAGTTCCCTATATTTCATGTATAGATAAGAGCATAATTATTTTATGAAGATCATGCCTCCAAAAAGGGACACTTCATAGGATGATGCCTCTTCTGTCAACTCTTCCCCTATCCAAGAGTTGGATTTTTCTCTTCATGATATTATTAGATTGCAGTGCCAGACTCTAGCTCCTTTGTAGCTATATGCATGCTTCTAACTTCCTAAATTCTCTGGGAATATCAATTGGGACATTGTGGATTCATGGATTCAAAGTCTCTCTACATACTTCAACACTCATCACGACATCTCTGACGACGAGAAGATTCAAATTGATAGCTTACAAATGGAAGGAGTTTCCCAAGGCTGGTAGGATACTCTACCCATGGGGACCCAACTCATTGTAGATTTGCAGGAATCGGCCTCATCTTCTACTCCTCTTATTTACACTTGGGAAGCTCTCCATCAAGCACTACGTAGCATATTTTTTCCTCCTAACTATCATTAGAATCTTTTGGCTCGCTATTTATAGCTCTTCCAATTCTCAAGTCAGTCTCTGCAGCAATTCATTGAAATATTCACCAGGATCCACATCCATATTCATATTTAGGACTCTAAATAGGTACTCATATTAAAGTTTAATTCTTCTTTATTTAAGTTTTCACACAGGGAGGTGGATCTTTTTTATAGTAGTTCTCTAGATAAGGATTTCTTGAGTGCTCTAGAATTTGAGAATAATATAGTCCCTCGCTTGAAATCCCCTTAGTCTCATCCTCACTCATCCTATGATCCCTCCCCTCGAGAGTCTCTCTCTTCTCCTAGGTATGTTAAATGGTGCACATTCCATAAGTCTTCTTTCCATAACACCATCCATTGTCATGTCCTCTTGAATCCTTCTGATGCCATTTTTTTTTTTTTTATACTCCCGAGTTCTCATCTTCAATACCCCCTCCTTATGAGACAATATCTTTAGAAAATACCATGACTTCAGACCCCTCTTTTCTTTTCATGGCTACTAATTCTAATTCTACCTCGACTGCCCCTCTCTTCACCCACAATTTCCAAATCAAGTAGTCTCTTTCTATGCTCATTATTGAAGAAGAATTTAGTAGCTCAAGATTTGATAAGTCGATTAAACCTAACCACCACCACTCATCCCTCTCCTTATCAATTAGTTTGGGTTCATAAGGATGGACCTCATCTCATGGTCACACAATGTTGTTTTGTCATCTTTTCCATTGGAACTTTCTGTTATTTTTTCCTTTGTGATGTGTCTTCGTTGGATTGTGTGAATCCTATTTTGGCCATCCAATATGAGGAACAACGTGATGCCATATAGCATGTTCGTACCCATCAGTATCACCTCAAACAAGATGGTTGAACTTATTTTCTTACCTCCTCATCCCGAAAAACTCCTCCTATGTTCACTTGCCAAGTTGTCATCCGCTATGAAATCCTCAATAAATCCCTCTCCTTATGCTTGGTTCACCCTATTAAGCCAAATCAGACACCCGAGTCCAATGCACCTGATTTATCTATTTTTCTCTCTGAATTTTATGATATGTTTTCCCCTCCAAAAGGCCTTCCAGCTAAGCACCCTTTTGAGCATTCTATCAACCTCATTCATGGTGATGATCTTCCTAATGCCCCTTCATACCATTTGGATCCCCATGAGGCTGAGGAAATTGAAGTCCAACTCCAACAACTTCTAAATTATTTCCATATCAAACCCAAATTCTCTCCTTGCACCTCCCTTGTCTTCATTATTCCCAAAAAGGAGAGTGGCGAGTGGCATTTACTGTGCTCTCAACAAGATTACTGTCAAAAATCATTATCCTCTCCATCGTATCAAAGAATTGCTTGATCAACTCAAAGGGTAAAAGTATTTTACAAAGATGGATCTGACGACGAGCTATCACCAAGTGCATATGGATACTACCGACACTTGGAAAACAACTTTTAAAACCATATTTGGTCTCTATGAATCGATGGTGATGCCTTTTATGCCCCTACCACATTTGAGAGGCTCATCAATGATATATTTTGTCCTTTGTTGGGGTGCATTTTGGTCATCTATTTGGATGAAATTGTGGTCTTCAGTAAGACTTGGGACAAACACTTAGAGCATGTGCAAAATTTACTCCAATTGTTGCGTAGCAATCACCTTCAGTTAAAGGAACACAAGTCCTCTGGAAAAACATTGTTCTCTTATTTTGGGTTTTTCATTGATCAGGAAGGTGTCCATCCTAATTGTTCTAAATTTCAGGCTCTAGCACAATGGCCTACTCCTCAATCTACGTTGTCCCTTAAACGTTTTCTTGGTGGCATCAATTTTTACAGGAAATCCATTCCTCACTTCTCTTAGTTGTCCAATCCCCTTCATCATTTGGTCAATCAGTCCACTTTTCTTTGGAATTCAGTGGCTCAAGAGTAGTTCCATTTCCTTAAATAGGCCCTTTCTTCATCACATGTCCTCCATTTTCCCGATCTTCAACAATGTTTTGAAATTGAGACTGATGTCTCTCAACATGCGATTGGTGCAATTATTAAATAGGGAGGACATCCCATTGTTTATCATTCTGAGAGATTGGCTCAAGACAAAAAAAACTATTGTACCTATGGTAATAATTTTACATCTTGGTCCAAGCCTTAAAAAAATGGTGCTACTATCTATTGGGTAAGGAGACCATTCTTCATACGGATCATCATCCTTTTACTTTTATTAATTCTGAGTGTAATCTCGAGGAACAATGACACTTGAAGTGGGTTTCTTATCTACAAGAATTCCACTTGGTCATTAAATATATGAAAGGGGACACCAATCCCATGGTCGATCTTCTTATCCACCCCCCTCCTTAGATTCTTTAAATATTGTCTGTTCATTTTTCTTCTTATGAATATTGGAAGAATCTATATGCCTATGACCCTTTCTTTAGTACCATATTGACTTCCTTGCAACAACCTACTATCATTAACTAGACCCCTTTCCTAGACTACCAAATTCAATATGGTTGGTTGTATAAGCTTGGAAATCTAGGTGTTCCTACTATTGATGATCACCTTGTTCTCATTCATGATTCCCACACCTCCTCTTATGGTGAGAACTTGTGCACATTCCAAAATACTTAGAATCTTCAACGTCACTTCTTTTGGCCTACTTTACAACACCAAGTTGAGAAATTTATATGAGCTTGTACCCTTTGCAGTCGACATATTTCAACCAACAAGAAGCATGGCCTGTATCAACCCTTACTTATCCCCTCCCATCCCTGGGAGTATATCTCTATGGGCTTCATCACCAATCTTCCAATGACCTTTCGTCATAATGATTCCATTTGGGTGGTTGTCTGTCGCTTCTCCAAAATGGCCATTTTTTCCCTTACACTAAGACTATTACTGTTGCTCAAGCTGTGCATCTCTTTTTCACTCATGTGTGAACTCATTTTCATCTCCCCTCTAGCGTTGTCTATGATCATGATGCCCATTTCCTTAGTACATTTTGGAAAAATCTCTGGTCTCTCTTGGGGTGTAACCTCAAATTCTCCACTTCTTTCCATCCGCAAACAGATGAAAAAAATGAAGTTTTTAACCGTAGCTTGGTCCATGCCCTACACATTCAGTTTACCAAATTTAAACAATGGGACTCCACCCTCCACATTTTCCACCACAATTATAATAGGATAGTTCATGTTTCTACTGGATTTTCCCCTTTCGAATATTTATTTTCATATCAAACTACTACCCCCTATGAGTTTCCTTTATAGCTCGAACCTTCTAGTACTACTCGACAACAAAAAGAGAAAACATATACCTCGTCCTTTTTGCAGACCTTGGGTCGTAAACAAGATCAAGTTTTTAAGGCTTTACAATCTTCCCAAGAACATTATAAGGCTCGTCATGATGTGCACATGAAGCCACTCTATTTTTCCCCTAGTGACAAGGTCAGGTTTCACATGGAGCACCAATGATTTAATTCCCAGTGTTATCACAAGATGAAACCCCTTCGCTATGGTCCTTACACGGTTTTGCAGTAAGTTGGAGATAATGCTTATCGCCTCATATTTCCACCATAGTTAAGTATTCACAATGTGGTAAATGTGAACAGTATCAAAGGATATGAGCCTCCCCTCCCAGAAGAAGAGGTCACCATCTCAAACCCCTCTCAGCTAGTTTGAGATTTCCAACCACCTCTCCTTCAGGACACATTGTTGAATACACTCACCACCACTACTTGCACTCAACAAAACACTTCCTTTCTAGTGGTTCGTAAGGTTCATATTCCAGCCGAAGATAAATGGCTATCACAATATTCCATGCCTCAACAGTTTCTGTAGTTTCTCACGCAAGTCGGGAAACTTCCAAGTTTAAATAGGGAGGAATTGGGTAGGATGGAAAGCCCACTCCCCAAGGAGGAGAATACACATCTTGAGGTTAATGCAGTGTGATTCTACCAAAAAGGTGCACCTCCTTGCAGAAGCAATGTACTTCACCAAAAATATAGATGGAGTGCATCTCTAACTCAGAGGTTGGGCACAATTCCCAAGGATGAGGAATTGGTCAAATAAGATAGTGACCTTTTCTAATTGTTGGTTAGTTAGAATTGGTCCACTTTTGATTAGAACAATTATATGTTCAGCCTATCCTATATAAATGATTCATATTCTACTAAATAAGATGAATGGTCCATTTTTCTTAATCATTTCCTTTATTGTTTTTGTCTTTATCTGTGGATGTTATTTGGCTTTCTCTACAATATTACATATTAGTGACCATTCAACAAGTCACTCTGGATGAATTTGTTTCTTTTTTTTTAGTTCTCCCTATTAAATCAGACCATCTGGACAACCCTACACCTCAGGACATGGATCCCTGCACCTCAGGACATGGATCCCTTTCTCCCATAATTTTCCAATGTATGCACCCAACCCACGAGATTTCCTTGATCTCTATCTATGGAGAACACCATGGATATCATTTCTTACGCCTATTTTCCCAATTCCCCCTCGTATTTCCTCCTCCCCGAGAGGATACTCAGATAGAAAGACAACTAGCACAATTTTAGAACTCAGACCATATTCAACCTTCATCATCAGGTGGTGTGTTCCTATCCTTTATTCTTCCCAAAAGGGTATCTATCCACATAGCCTCAACCAACAAGTCAGGTATTTCAACAAGTGACAACATATTATCAAATTTTTACTAGTAGTTCCTATTTTGGAAAACATAGTATATAGAAAGCTTCATGCAAACTGCATTTTTTAAAGTATATTATAGTTGGTCAGAATCAATTCCAAAGGAATCCATTCTTATGTGGAGAAGTTAATAAGACAAGGTTTATTGGACAAACCCATTTTTCTTCTAGGGAACTAGTATTTTTAGGAAATATTGAGGTAGCTATTAAAGCTCTTATTGACCAGAAAAGAATGGGCATGTCGATGATGAATATTGGTGAATTAGAGACACTTCAAAATGTGAAACCTTTATTATTCAATTTATTTTCTAATTCAGACATTAGTCACCTACTGCAATTTCTCTCATTTCTTCAACAACCTTGGGTCCAATTCATATTTGTCTTTAGATCTCCCCAATGCAAGGTAGGATATGCCATGATTGGAGGTAATTCACCATAGAAAAAACAAACTCATGAGCATGTTTATGCACTAAAGGTGGCACTAACAGTAAAAATCCACCCAACAATATTCTTTGCTGGAATACATCATTGGTATCCCTTTAGATATTCATCAATGGAACAGAGTAAATTTTTCTAAAATAAGAAAGATAGAATCACCAAGCCTATTGGGTTGTCAGTCTCTTCTCATTTTTCAATCTGCTCAATTGGCTCAAGTATTAGTTTACTTCAACACTTACTTTTTCCGGATGAGTATCTTGTCAAAATTCCATTACCCATCATATCAACATGGTATCAACGATAGAGATATATTGAAGCTATGAAAACTTTAAGAGAAAAAGAGTTTCACAATGTTTCAAACATAGGGTGGGTGTTGCTATGTGTATATGCACATGGGATGGGAGTCACGTATTTTAAGAACATTGGGGATAGACACAAGTAACAAATGGAGGTTTCTATCACCAACACACTCTATACCCAACACACTCTACTCTATAACTAGCACACTCTTTCTTATCTTCCCTTCGAACTTTGTTTTGGGTTTTAGCTTATTGCATTGTGAGAGATACCCATTTTTGTTCCTTATGGGCCTTCGCATCAACAAGAATAAAAAAATAAGCTCAACATTTTACCCACACATTAGCTCAATGTAATCCTCAGGTAGGAGCTCAATTTCCAACAACACAAGAGCATGCCAAACATAGAGGCTTTGAAGCACAAATATCATCATTTTATAGCGAAATCAAGGACACTTCCAGATCTAAACAGGGAGGAAATAGACCACCAGGAAGGATACACCCCTTCCTTCAACACTTAACATGAGAGAGTTTAGTAGGTAGTCATTTATTTCTATTAGAATAATCTCTCACC
The DNA here is from genome assembly GCA_009831015.1 of Picea engelmannii. Classification (NCBI taxonomy): domain Eukaryota; kingdom Viridiplantae; phylum Streptophyta; class Pinopsida; order Pinales; family Pinaceae; genus Picea; species Picea engelmannii. Next base: position 1,047,151 of record ML776743.1, on the reverse strand, counting down.
AGTTATGTTTAGAATCATCTCTCTCCAATTATGTTGAGCAGGACGTTGCATAATAAATGATTAGTATGTTCACATTAACTTCATCCAGTTCTTCTGTAAACATCTCTCGCCAATTATGTTGAGTAGGGAGCTTCCTAATAAATGATTAGTATGTTTAATTAGTGTCATTCCTTTCTAGTGTAAGATTTGATCACAAGTCATGTTGAGTAGGGCACTCCCATAATAAGTGTTAGTAGGTTTATTTCGCAGCAACAACTTCTATTTAACTAGTTAATAAAAGAGAATGAAAAATCCTCCTTTCATATAAAAGGGTGTTACTCTCTCTCAATGGGATGACAGTCATTTTATGAAGCTAAAACCGTTCTCTCTCTTTCTTCTCATATGTTCTCAGTTTTTCTATTGTTACTCTGTTTATGCTAGTATCTCCTTGATTCCCTAAATGTATTGTGTTCCCTTTCATATCTCTTTCAGATCAGTTTGATTTCATGAATCCTATATAATTACCGAGAATACTCCATAGTAAGATGCCTCATGTTGGCCTATAGAGGCTTGGGTGGATGGTGTACTCTTCAGTGCACGGTGTATCATGATGTAGGCCAAGAAAAAAATGGTCATGCTACTCATTAATATTGTTAATAACATATTTGAAAATGTATTGTAACCATTCTTAGTTGTTGAGGAATACATTGAGATTTCTTTGGAGTGTTGGATTTTTCTGTTGGAAGGGTTACCTAAAGAAATCATTGTCTCATTATTGTATATGTTTTTTATTATTTCTATTTACTTTTAACATATGGTATTAGAGTTAGCTTTACATAAAATATTTCATGAGAGTGGTCTTATGGTAGGAGCCACGAAGAGAGGGGCTTTGGAGAAATGCATGTGATCACACAAGCATGGTTGGGTAGAACAACAAACCATTTTAAGTCAATCATGGGATAATGAGTGAGGTGGTGAGTAAAAAATATCAATGAAACATGGAAAGTCATTTTGAAGAAGAAGAAGTACTTGATTAAGGATTTCCTGATTCAACTAATTGTATTTGGAGTAGGGAAGATGTTTGCAAATGAAACAAGATGTTTCATAGCATCATGTTCTTATGCATGTATATTGGAATGTTATCATATATAAATCAGAATATTGATGTAATACCTATTTAGGCATGTGTACCCCTGGTTTGATGGTTTATTGGTAAATTCTAGACATAGACCTAGGTGATGCGGGGGGTATGTTGTATTCATGGAAACAAGGTAAAAAAAACTTTGATAGGGGTTATGTGTTTATCCCAAGTTAAGTTTAAATGGGGTAATGTTGGGTTAACTTTGACTTGGTCATAAAGTAGTTAAGATAAAATTCAGTCAATCGTTGATGGGTTTACCATTTGTTGTTTACATGGCCATGGTGTTGTGTAACCCATTGTATTTTTCCATGGTGTTTGATGTGGTGAAGCCTATTTAATTTATTGAAGTAATCCGTAGAAATATGCCTCATGTTGGTCTACAGATTTATGGGTTCCTAATATCCTCTTGAGTGCATGATGTAGCATGATGTTTCCTCTTAAGTGCATGATGCAAAATGATGTAGGCCAAGAAAGAATGAACTTGCTGCTCATTTCTCATGTTAATATAAACTTTAAAAGTGTAGTGTAGTTTCCCATGGTATTGGGTAATCCATGGTATTTGATGTGGTGAAGAGTATTTAATTGCTTGAAATAATCCATTGTAATATGCCACATGTTGGCCTATATATTTTTGGGTAGATGATGTCCTCTTGAGTGAATGATGTAGCATGATGTAGGACAAGAGAGAATGATCTTTCTTCTCATTACTCATGTTAATAGCAACTATAAAAGTATATCTTATTTATTTTTAATTGTGGATAAATACATTGAGCGTTCCTTAGAGTGGGGTTTTTCTCCTAGGATGGTTTCCCCAAGAAATCATTATCTCATTATCGTGTGCATTTTTATTTTTGTTTATTATTTATTTTTATTTTTAATAATTTTGGCATGCATAACCCTCATTATCAACTGCATTCCACCATCATCTATCCTCAAAATTTCTAGAATCAACATAGTCAACCCAAGAAGTTGATCAATGTTTATCTATGTAGATATTTGTCCATTAAGTGTTCATGAAAATCCCACGTAAATGCTAAAAAATAGTGTTGCCCCTAAAATTCATTATTTTAAACCATTTTCTAACCCCATACATGGATGCACTTGAACTGTGGTAATGAGATGATAGTTATGTGTGGACTGTGTCAAAAACTAATTTGTATTTTTAATGATTGATCTAGTCATATTTAACCATTATAAGGATGACCATATGAATAAGGTTGTACACAATGAAGCTATACATAAATCCTTTGAGATCACTCATACATATCAATCCATACAAGTAATGTTATGGTACTATAATTCCACTAGAATCTTCAGACCTTTTTCCTCTTGATTTCATATTGTAGTCTCTTTTCCTTCTTTATTAGCCAAGGTTGGAGTTGGAGCACCCCAAATAAGAAAAGGACCCATCCAAAGGAGATGCTTTGATGCCCGTTTTCCTACATCAATATTCTTCATTGAGTATTGTTTACTTTTCCATTCTATTAGGCTAATGATAAATTTCACATTCTTTTTTTTCTTGTTCATGTTAAGTAGGATTTATTTTATGCATTTGGATTTGAATTTTTCAAGTTTCATGGAATAAGGTTTAATGGATGTTAATATATCTAGGGTTTTACTTCTAGGTACTTTAACCACTCATATGTTGCTTGATCCACAACCATCAAGTCAAAGAGTTTTCTCACCCCAATATATTGGTGACTCCACTCACGAATTGATCTAGATCTTCTTCCATTGTTGTGGGTATGTTTGTTATCCTCCTTACCTTGCATTAATATTTCTTAAACTTAAAGTTGTTTTTATTATTTCTATTATTTACTATTTTAGATCGTTATATGGCCATAAACCGTTGTTTATGTATTTTTTTTATAGCTAACCTCCACTTCTTAGTTTCAAGTGAAACACATTTTTTTGGCCCTTTTTCTTTACTATCCCAAAACAAGTTTTAGCCCTTTTTCCTTCACTATGTCTGTGTGGATTCTACCTAGTTTTTTTCATTATCATAGAGTACTTTTTTGCCATTTTTTTCATTTGTTCAACACATGTTTTGGCCATATTTTGCACTATCCTTTTTTTTAAAATATGGATTGATCTTAATATAAACAGTCCTCTTGTAGGGTCCTCCTAAGTTAATAGGTGGTTGGTACTATAGTGTAAGGATGATTTATAAAAACATCATAGGTAGAGAAGAGACCCCCTTAGGGTTCCTAGTATCTTCAACTTTTAGTGTTTTACATCTTTCTTATTCAACATATTTACTTAAAAAACTTTTGTTACTTTAGTAGTTACATGAATTTTATTCAAAACAAAGAATAAATATTACATGAAGAAAAGCTTTATTTTTGTCATAGTATTTGTCCCTAGTTGCATAATTTTTCTTAGAAGCACTTTCCTTTCCTATTTCCGACTTACTCTTCACTTCTTTTGCATCCTTAAATCCTCATTTTATTTCTTTTATAGGAATCATTTCATCTTAAAAGAAAAATTAATTAGTTAGAGGAAGGAACATCTATTGTTTCGAGAATTTAAATTTTTCATTTTATCTTTTCATTTTGGAATCATTTAATCATCTAAATCCTAGTCCATATTTATGTTAATATATATATATATATATATATATATATTTCTGATTTAAGTTGAATAATACTCATATGCTATTAAGAGGCTAATTTTGATAAAGAATGGGTGCCTTTTGTTTTAATATTTGTCTTTCTTTGAACTAGTATTTCAATTCAACTGCACTTTAATTACAAGTATTTCATTTTAACACATATTTCCTTTTGAAGTTGGTTACCCAACAAGTACACACACTTCACTCTATAATTAAATTCTTAGTTCATGATCCCAAGATTGTCCTTAAATAGACAATTTAAATTAATTCATGAAAACACCACTTTGTGTCAAATAATTTAATAGTTAAGTTAGGGTTGTGGGGATATGGTTCCACATATTTCTCTACAATAATTCAATTTTGAAACATAGTTGTTGAATCATTAGGGAGCTTAAAATGATTTCCATTGGATATTGTCAAGACTCGTTTAGAAACAAGCATGCTTTTCAGAGTGAGTGGATAATGTTAAGGTTGGGATTAGAGGTTTGATCGAGTCTTCTAACTCTTTCAATATTCAAGATCCCCTTACTATTTGATTTCATCACGAAGGAAAGGTAAATTTTTGCACACATCTATGAAGAGGTATCTTAATCTATATTCTACTAGATTCCTACCCAGATGATTCTAGAAAGAGGGAGGGAACCCCAGATAAATTTCTATGGGCCATTGGGATTTCATCACCCTCTATCTCCGAGTTTTAACTATTTAGTGTATACCTTCAATCATCGCCACTATTGATTTCAACACCTCTCATGGTAGGTATTTAGAAGGTCTTGATCCTTCCCTTTACTATCTTTCCTCGATGGTTCCCATGACCATTTAGAATCGTCACCACTATTGATTTCATCACCTCTCATGGTAGGTATTTGGAAGGTCCTCATCCTTCCCTTTACTATCTTTCCTCGATGGGTTCCATGACCATTTAGAGGAAATGGTTTGGAAGAGTTTTAGGCTACGGTTGTTTGAGAACTTTTAGTTTGTCTCCTCGATAGAGTTTTAGTCTAGGGTTGTTTGAGAACTTTTAGTTTGATCACTTTTTTTCCTAATTGGTTGTTCTTGAGACTCTAATCATTTTCTAGATCAATTTCGCCAATGAAAGAGGTATCAACACATAGGAACCATTACGCCCCCTCAAAGACTATCTCGTAGACTTCAACGCCTTCCTCCATTAGGAATTATGTCTGTGTTTTATATCCCACTTGAAAGGATAGAATTGAACTATTAGAGAATCCTAATCACTCATTAGGTTCATGCTCTTCGAACTAAGAAATATGATATTCGTTGGATTAAAAGATGTCACCCCCTTCCTTCGAGGCCATCTAGTTCATTTGCACATGAAGTTAGCTCCCTTTATCTTGTTTACCTTTTTTCGCACCATCAACAACTCTAGTTCCCATCATGGCCATAAATAATCAAAATCAAAACCAACCTCAAACGCAAACCAATTTACCTTTATATGGATAGGGTGAATCTACCCGATTTAACCAAAGTCAAAAATGTTCCTATTGTTAGAATTAATGATTAATTTGGGGTTGGTTGAAGATTTGTAGGAGGTTGTTGAGATATCTTCTTAACCACTCCCTCCAAATATGGAATCAGTTGAATCTGTATCCAACTATATACGTACGTATGTGTGTGAGCAATAAAACAATCTGTTTTCTGTGTGAGCTTAATTCTTCTGATTCTAATTTGGTATCAGAGCCACAGGTAAAGGAGTTGCACGGATCCGATGCTAAGGAAGTGATCCATATTTTTGTGTTGTTGCATATGTTCGTTGTCTGCTGAATCTCGTACAAGGAATCGATGACAAGGAGATCGGCCTTGGAATTAGATCGCTGCCTAGAAGTCATGCAAAAAATGTTGTGAGATTAAATTGATGTCCAGATTAAGATCGCTACGTAGAAGTCATGCAGAAACTTGAGACGTTGAGGGAGGATTCAAGATAATTATCACTGTTGCCGCTACAGAGGGAGGACGCGGGTTGTAGTCAAGTGTAAGGGAGCAGTTAAGAATTGGATGTCCGTTGGTTGCTGATTGCCAAGGTGAGCTGTGTGAAAGGAATTACATGTTTTGGATTTCCACTGCAAGAGGTAATATGAAGACATAATGATGAGAGATAGCGAGAGAAGACAATTTAGTGTGTCAAATTGACTGTGAGCGTGATGAGGATTTAATAAAAAATGTGAAGTGAAAAGTATTTATTTAGTTTTGGCAATGTCGTGTGTGAAGAATAGCACTAAAAAAGAATGTTACCTGTGGAAGCCACCGTAGATGGTTTTTTCCCTTGCTTTTTATATTGATATATATATTTATTTATGTGTGTTGTGAGTTAATAGTTTAGTGAGTTTGAGAGATTGGGAATTCAATGAATGTGCATTGAATATTGTACGAGATCTTGGAATTTAAACATATTGAGTTTAGTCAACTCAATGTGTAAGAGAAAATATTGTTAGAATTGACTACTCTAACAAGTTGTAGGTKAAGTACGAAGATCCAAGATGATGGGTTCAGATCTTTTGTGTGTTAGTGTTTAAATTTTTTTTAATGTAAGTACTTATGTAAAATAGGAATTCTTGAATCTTGATATAAGCTGGCAGCCCCGGTTTCAAGAACAATTGTTCTTATTGGAAGTCATCTTGTATAATTGAATGTTGAGGACATTCTGTATCCAAACTGCTCTTCTAGACATTGAAGGATAGCCGAAAGCAAAAATCCAACAGATGGAGGCATGTTCATAGAATGCATCAATAATTGACATCTTTTACCACGGAAGCCCCAATGAGCCGAGTTGTCAAATTGTCCATTGTACAAGTTCATGAATGATGGTCTGAAGAATTTATGCTTTAAATGAGTTGAATGGTAAGCTCGAAGAAGAGGAAGAGAAAGAGCGTAGTCCAGAGGCATCAGAGTGGGTGTAGGAGCTGATGAAGACCAGATCAGATAGAGATCTATGTTGTAATTTGAGAATTGTAATATGTGGTTTATTTGTAATGTAATCATTAAGGGAGGGTGTTAGAATTAATGATTAATTTGGGGTTGGTTGAAGATTTTTAGGAGGCTGTTGAGATATCTTCTCAACCACTCCCTCCAAATATGGAATCAGTTGAATCTTTATCCAACTATATATGTACGTATGTGTCTGAGCAATACAAAAATCTGTTTTCTATGTGAGCTTAATTCTTCTGATTCTAATTCCTATTTGACATGATGCTACTTAACCAACCATTTCAACCAATTTACCCTCTTATATCCCTAAGTTTGAGGGTGATGCCTAACAGATTCTCTCCAATCATATCACGTAAATTTACATTTGGTTCTCGATAAATGATATCGTGGATAACTTGATTTTCCTTAGGTTGTTACAACACACCCTCATATATGTGGCCAAAAAATGGTATATTAAGCGTCCTTATAATAGCAATACAAACATTGAATCCATTTCCAAAGTATTCTTTACCTTTTTCCAACTACTATTTTTCGATGATGTAGGAATTGAAATAGTTACCAACTTCCGTTAAAATATTGCTACCAATATAACTCATAATATCCATGAGTGGAGTGGGCGATATTGTTTGTTTAAGTATAATATTAATTATATAAATTCCTTATAGACTATTTCTTGAAGTCATTACTTCCTCCTATTTTCAAATATGTTTCCATGACCATGCCCAAAACTATGGAGGAATCCATTCAAAGTGCCCAATAATATGATTTGATTTATACACGGTTAGGGTATTTGTACACCATTCTTCCTGATCCTCGTCACCCTTGAAAGATTCAAAACATAAAGCATATTTTTGAGTCAACGAGACAAGTTTGAATTTGTCACAAAACCAAGTGCTTTTTCAATGAAAAATTCTTCAAATATATCTCCATGAAGAAAGGCACTCTTCACATCCATCTTATGGAGTTTCCATCCAAATCGAGCAGCAATGGAAAGAATTAGTCAAACAGAGTTCATCTTTGCGACATGAGCAAGGGTTTTAGTGTAGTCAATTTCTTCATGTTCACAAAATTCCTTCACAACTAAGCACACTTTATTTCACTTAAAAACACCTTCAAAGTTAAATTTGGTCGACCCATCAACACTTCACAATGTTATTTCCTTGCGATCAAGGATCTAATTCCCAAGTCTAATTTTTCGACAAAGAATCAATTTCTGTCGAGATATCCTAGTCCCATTCATGCCTTCCTTTAGCATCTCAGTAGGCAACATGATCAAAAGTTTCAAGTACATGAATCATCAAGGAAATGCTAGCATGTTCCTTTTGACTTTGAGTTTGTCATCCAAAGGAGGCATCTCCAACATCAACTCCAACAACTTCGATTTTAATTAAAACCTAATGTGGGTAGGTAAGAAACTAGTGAGCTATGGCTCACTTTAGCAGGTCCATCACAAGTGATAGGATCTTCATTTTATGAGACAGTCGAGACAAAATACGATGGACGTTGAAGGTTTATTCGAAACATGAACCAAATTTGAATTCCTAGTCGAAGGACTATAACATGGAACACAAATACTAGTATCATAGACAACATCAAGGGTTTCATATTGTAGCAATCTATAGGAGTAATTCAACAACTTAATGCCTGAATACGTCTCACCAAACCGTACATTTCATCTTATAATGATTTTTTGGTTGATAAGATGAAACCGTTGACAGGATTTTGAATCTTCAGAGTAGTCCATCACTATGTGAGAATGAATATTTTCATCCAACTTCTTTATGCAGTCATCAAGAATGTGATCCTTTGAAACACATCCAAACACATGTAGGTGGGCCACTGAAGGATTATTCCCATTTGATTTTTCAAATGGCATCATGGAAGGAACAACTCTAGTCAAGATACAATTAAGCAGATAATTTGCACAGTACACAACTTCAACCGAGAAGTGAGGCGACATATATTTAACCTACAAAAGACATCTATATATTTCGACTAACATCTGATTTTTGCGTTATGTGATTCCATTCTGATGAGGTGTTTCAGGAAATGACCACTTTGAGTGAATAATAGATAGAAATTGGTATTCTTAAAAATGTCCATTGACATACTAACCACCATTGTCTAATCTCAAGCATTTGATGGGTCAGTGACATTTCTTCTCAACAAATTCGTGAAACTCCTTGAAATTTTCAAATACAAGGTTCTTATTTTTCAATAAAAAAACCCATGTGAAATGTGAGAAATCATAAATGAAAGTGAAAATATACCTTGCAACTACCAATGAAGGTAGATCAATTTTCAAATACAAGGTTCTTATTTTTCAATAAAAAAACCCATGTGAAATACGAGAAATCATAAATGAAAGTGAAAATATACCTTGCAACTACCAATGAAGGTAGATCGATGCAACATACATCACTGTAAATCAATTCTAGTGCTTCCCAAGAACACAACCCTTATAGACTGCCTCAGCGGAAAATATCTTTGGAAAACTAGCAACCATGTTCTAAGTTTCCAGTCCATACAAACTTCAAAAATTCAAGTTTTTGAGTCGCTCGTGCCAAATTTGTCTTCGAGAATTGGCGTGAGTAACAAGTTTTGTTGGTTCGGGTTCAGATCGAGTAATGCACATATTTTGTACAAACTGTTTGTTAGTTCGATAAGACCTTCAGAGAAAATCGACTTATCTTTCTTAAAATCACAAAAATAGAACCGATATGGTGTAAATTCCACAATCAACCATTTTTATGTTGACTAAGAAATATACAATAGATTGGCAGTGCAATTTGGCACATTATAGAGATCGATAGGCTTCCGAGGTCGACAAGCATCATCACCCTAACCAACAACATCCAAAACAAAATCATCAGCAACATAGATTTTCCTCTCCTTAGCTTCATCCGACCACGTGAACAAGGAGGTATCCTTAACCATGTGATGAGTGCACCCGTAGTAAACTACCCATTCATTCTATGCAAAATGAGACAGGAAGGCCTAGAAATTTTGTACTTGGAAGGTGAAATTATCAGCAGGTCATTGTACAAAATGCATGTCACCTTCAATGCGTTTAACCTTCTCCTATAAGTCGTCTCTCTTCTTATAGAATACTTTCTCCACATGTCCAGTATTTTTGAAGTAGTGATATGTCCTCTTCTTTCAACTTCATTGTGGTGCATTTGCATATCTCTGAGGTTTTCGATTGCGATATACAAGTTTCTATTTAGAGGCATCAAACTTTACACTATCCCTGGGATCCATGTTTCCCTTTCCCTTAATCAAGTGGTTATGTTTTTTAGCACCAATCTTGTCTTCTTCAAATAATTTATCTTGATGAGTAATCAAAACACGAAAAAAATATTCAAAGGTGTAATCCTTACCATCTTCCTTGCACTCTTTCCAGTTGGTGTGGAAAGTTGACACTAACACATCAAATGGTGTTCTCAAGTTCATCAGGACCAGCTTGATGACTTTTCCATCCTTCTTTTGATTGTTCTTTCCGCATTCACCCAATTTCAATTGGAGTTCTTTGACACGTTCCAAATAATTATCCATTCTTTCAAAATAATGAGGATCAAGAGAGGTCAACTATTTCTCCAACTGCATGATTTATCTCTCGTTGACTCGATCGATCAAGGACTTCATCTCATTTCATATTTGATGAGGGAAGTCGATTCCACTGAGGTGAAATCGAATGTCCTATGAGATGTAGGTCGTGATGATTCCTACATCTTCATCCTTGTAGCAACCATATACTTCTAAACATCATTTACTTTCATAAGAAATTTATTTCATGAACTGAGATAATAACTTCATAACATAACAACAATCTTCATAATAGCAACTTCAATAACTTAAATTTATCAATGAATAATGATTGCATGGCAGAATGAAATAAACACATAATTTAACAAATTACCTGGTTCTGATGCTAATTTCTGTTGCCTTGTTGCCTTGTTGTTGCCTTCCTGCTACATGAAACACAGACCAACCCTGACACAACCAAAGAATAACTGCCCAAACCTACTGTCCTCCCTACCAACTAGGAAAACTACCTAGCTCGAGGATATCTATGGATATCCTGGCCCCCGTGCCCAAAACCTCCAACAACTCGGTGCCTCAACTAATCAAAGCCACAGCCAGAAACTCTCTGCTCACAGCAAATCCTACAGTCCCCCGAGTCCATCCTCCGTCCCATGCGTCGAATGTCCCTCACGTCAACCTCCCTTCCTCCCTTATCCCTCCTTCACCGACTCCTCATTTACTTCCTCAACCACCACCGTGCCTGTCCCTTATCCCTCCTTTAATGTTTTATCTTCTCGTGATTCATAGGCTATCCCTTGTTGCATACGCAACCATTTTATATCATATACCATTAATATATTAAGTCCAGTATGCAAGTTATTAAATGTAGTTTGTAGTTAAATTATTAATTAATTAATCTCAATTATATCCTTTAATTAATTAATAACTCACTTAATTAATAT
>ML776743.1:998924-1024011 GCA_009831015.1 Picea engelmannii | reverse complement strand
ATGATGATGATGATGATGATGATGATGATGATGATGATGATGATGATGATGATGATGATGATGATGATGATGATGATGATGATGATGATGATGATGATGATGATGATGATGATGATGATCCGTAACAAACAATATTGTGGATCCTTTGTTTTTACTAGCATTTCTAAGTACTCATAAGCTAGTCCTCATCTCATATCATCCTCATATTTATGTCCTAGAGATGGATCATATTGTGGATCTGAAACTTGAACCCATAGCAAACAATATTGTGGATATTCCGAACCAACCTAAATAAAAATCTCACCACAAAAATCTCAATCATCATAACCTACTTTGTTACAAAACCCTTTCTCAATGTATGAGTGTGTTGATGGTCAAAATCGACCATATTCAACATGGAGGAAATCATCCTCTCAAGCCCAGTTAAACCATTTTATGTTTGGTATCATGATTTCGATCGAGTTATCCTTATGAAAAATTTTCTCCAAAGAATGGAGACTTGAAAATAATAACTAATACAGATATACACAAGTAACAATTCTATTCAAAGTGGATATAAATAACAAAAAGTTCAAACTTTAATTTTCTCCAAAGAATGGAGACTTGAAAATAATAACTAATACAGATATACACAGTTAACAATTCTATTCAAAGTGGATGAAAATAACAAAAAGTTCAAACTTTAAAGCTATTATATCTGATTTTCTAATTATAACTATTGTCCTGTGAATAACAATGTATGTGAAATCAAATAAATAGAAGTAATCAAAAGAGGTCGATCTTTGAAACTAGTATGTTTATGTGTAAATGATAATGAAACCTCAACATATATCCCCACACACATAAATAAATTTATGTATAACAATAATAATAAGTAATTAATCAATAGTAATCAATTACTAACATATAGCAACACACACATAAAATGTAATGATTTTAGTAAATAATTTAGATTATGCATAAGAGTAACAGTACCATATGTAGGTTCAAACATGAACCCAAGTGGTTCCATGAATCTATATTAAGATAAAACTAAATAATAGTGTAGAGTTTTCTGAGTTTTCTCTTTTCCAAAATTCAGAACCCCCTAATAAGTCCAATCGCACTCTCTTTAATAATCAAGAGGTATGATCATACACTAATCTTATCATCACTAAGGATAAACAATGACTCCTCACAACTAGTTAGGAAATCATACATAACACAACGATATGACTTTATATATCTATGAGGATCGTAACTAAGTTCTAACACACTTTCAAAAATAAAACACTCTTGTTTTAAAAGATCTTGTATACCCAACAAGCTTACAACAAACTAACAACCAAAATGAACTTGCATAGGTCACTTCAAAAATCGCACAATAAGCAAGTTACAAATCTTCCATTGAATACCTATAAAAATAAAATAAAACAAATTAATATGAATAACAAATTGGACATTAATGAGTAATATTCTTGATATATGATGAAGTAATGAATATGTTAACTCCCGAAGATCTTAGAAGCATTGGACCTTCAACATCCATAGTCTTTTTCTTCAAGTAAGCAATTTGTTTTTCATATTGTTTAATCAAGGAACTAGTTTGGATCTTAAGTTGTTGGTTCTGGAGTTGTAGGTCAATAATATGAGGCTTGAGAATAGGAACCACCATACAATACTTCTATTCCTAATACCAACCTTTCAAACATCTACCAGATTCATTTTCGTGTTGACAGTCACCAGGGGAATATACACGAGATGGGAAGTGATCATCAGACTTAACCCCAAAATATCAACAAACTGGCTGCAATCAGAGCTACGCCCAAAATATTTATCAGATTTGAGCTCCTAATTCCTATTTTTATTTTCTAGTTCTTCTTCAGTATCGATATCGATAGGAATAACGGGACTAGGAAGTTTCTTTGATCTATTCCTATTTACTCAAGATATACATCGTGCTATTTTTTTGGATTTTAACTGATTTTGCTTGATAAGCTCCTTCGGATATTTTTCATGATCTAATGTTTTGACTGCAGGGTTATATGAAAGGTTTTGGTTGACACGATGAATTGGTGAATTTAACTCTGGTACGCATATATCAGGCAATATAGGGTCGATACTTTCACTCAAAAGACCAGTTCTATCTCTTTTGGATGCATTGCGAGTAACCATGGGGGAAATCGGTTTTGTTAACTCATTAATATCACACGAATCATCATATGCGATTAACCTATAAGGATCGACACAGGGTTTTGGTGTTCAAATTTTCTGAATTGATGAAGCCTGACACATGCTTAACATCCTACATATCATCAATGCTTGAAGGGATTTTGTCCACATCCTTGACCTGAACTAGGGTTTTATCGAAATTATTCCTATGACGAAAGCATTCCCAAGAATATTCGATGTTTGACAGTATGAATTCAATGAGAGTTCGAATTAAGCCATAATGGAACAAGCTTCTGCCAGGATTCTTGAACCCTCGCTGATAAAATTTAGAGATTTTGGTAAAACTCCTATGCAAATAATAAGGAATATTAAGTTGATAACCAAGGAAATCCATAAGAAGGAAGAAATGATAGATAAAATCCTTGTTAGAATTGTAAATGTGGAAAACACAATTCACATATGATAATTAACAATCACACATATAAGAAACACACACCTGGTTCACCTAAAAGTTGGGCTAAGTCTACGAGGCATAGGTATCGGTTGTCTTATTACTCAGATCATGGAGATTATGATTTGCAAGTTCTCTCATATCCTCACACTCGGTTGTATCTGCCTCTATGGGATTACATGAATTTATATACATTTACACAAGAAAATTATTATTAAATGCAATCCTATCCATATTCTATACAAGAATAATAGGATCCAAATCCATCCTTGGAGGAATTAGTTGTCACCAAATCCCAACAATATCCACCTTGAAAAAAATTAACCTCATACCTTCCTCCTTCCTTTCATCACCTTTTCTGCAAGCCAAGAGAAGTCAAGCACCAAGCCAAGAGAAGTCAAGCACCACTGCAGCTTCTCTAATAAAACTGGTTTCATGATTTCTCATGTGTGACTTGCACAAGTTTGGATTTCCTGAGGGGTCACTCTCACTTCACCTCCAACATATCTTCCACAACTATGTTGTGAGACATATTTAGTGATAGATCTCCTTCTATCGAGGAACGTATTTGTTGTCATTAGCATGTGAAACATATGATCTTAACCATTTCATTACATACAAGAGACCTCCTACTGAACTTACACTAGACATAACCTTTTCTTCATTATAGACAGGACCCATGTTTGAAGAAAACTTATAATGGAAAGCAAAAGGGATAAAAACTGGTTTTACAAGGTTGATATTGAACTCCAACCACATCTTACCATTACCATCTCTTGTACTTCTATGCCCATAATTTGTTTTGTTGCTCCTTGATCCCTCATCTTCCTGTCCACCTCCTTAGTCATTTTCTTACTGATTTTATCCATGCTTCGGCTTGCATCAAGCATATCATCAACAAATAACATCAAGATTGTGAATGTACTATAAAATGTATAGTCATTCTTACCCTTTGAAATATTATGACTCACTATGTAGGATTCAAACATCTTGTATATTTTTCTTGGGTACCAATAGGCCATACAATGAATTATCTAGCATTCAAACAAATTTACCATTGCGATCTTGAATCAACCCTTTTGGTTGTTCCATACATACTATATCTCTGTAAATGTCGACCTTGTGAGAAGTAGGATCCCACACACAACATCCCTTTATACCACCATCATAACTTGTAGAGATATAAAACAAGCAGGAATTCATAAACAAAGATTTTAAGTCTGGAAATGATTTACCATTTACCTACAATTCTTTCTTTCTCTTATGACTTTGATGCTTTTTCCATAAACAAAAATATACATCCATCACTTTAGATGCCACTTCAATATTCCCTTCCATCTTATATAGGTTATCAACCTTTGTTGCCTTAATCACTAATAAACTATCTTTCGACAATGTGATTGCTCCACCTTGACCTGTATACTTATATCCACAAGAATCCAATACTCCCAATGAAATCATGTTTGATTTAAGCTCATGTACATATCTAACATTCATTAATTCCCTAACAATACCATCAAACATCCTGATGCCAACCCCTACAGTTTTAGAGGGAATACCATTTCCCATAAACACTACACCCTCATCAAGACATTGGTAAGAAATGAACCAATTGCTATGTGAGCACATGTGGTGGGAGGCACGTGAATCTAACTTTCATTCTTCTTGATATTGTAAATTACTAGAAACAGATAAAACTTCATCAATCATACATAAATTTGTTACAACCAAATTTGTTTCATTTGTAAAAAAATTCTCGTATTCCTTTCTCTTCTAGCAATCTTTCTTGAGATGTCATGTTTTTCCATAGTACCAACATTTTGTTTTACCCTTTCTGTGTCTTGACTTAGATTGAGAAGAAATTCTCTCATTCTTCTCTTTTGTCCTATGACCAACATTGCCTCTGAAGTTGAGGAATCTTGACTAGATTTTCTTCTTATCTCCTCAGCTAGCAAAGCTCCCACAATAGAGTCATAATCTAAAACATCTATTGAGCTAAAGTTAATAGAGGTGACTAGATTATCCAAGACTAGGAAACTAACAAAATAGTGTAATATCCTTATCTTCATCTTCGAAATTAACTTCCATACTAGTCAATTAAACTATATGGGTATTAAAAGTATTTAAATGGTCAACGGATTTTGTACTTTCTCTCATCCGCAATCTGTACAAATGTCTCTTCAAGTAGATCTTGCTGGTCAAGGACTTTGTCATATATAGACTTTCCAACTTGCTCCATAAGCCTGATGTTGTATCCTCTCCTACAATATTAAACACAACATCATCCGCGAGACATAAAGGAATGGTACTAAGAGTTTATACATCCAGATCTTCCCATTTCTCATTTGTCATAGTCGTTGGTTTCTTTGTCTTTTCTCTCAATGCTTTTTGCAACCCTTGTTGCACCATTAAATCCCATATCTTGAGTTTCGAGAGCTCAAAGTTGCTTTTAGCGCTGAACTTTTTAACTTCAAACTTCGTGCTTTGCATCTTAGCCATTAGCACAAAACCACCTAATACCCAAATCATTGCTTAGGGCCCTTTAAAATATAAAGTGAAAGAAAAAATGGTATAAACACCACAAAGTTTAATAAAAAATCATTTTACCAACCTCTCCTTTTATTTAAAATAAAAAATTCAAAACACCTTTTTATAACCTCCACCTTTTTATATATAATATTTAATTCCAAATATAATAAACCTTTACTCAAATAAAAAACTTTTTTACCTCATCCACCCACCTCACTTGCAATGTTCGTCCACCCACCTCACTTGCAATGTTCATGCTTTTATAAAAAACAAATTCAATTTTTGAAAAAACCCAAATACCTTAATTTTTTCAAGAACTATACAAATATTTCTTTGAGGGAGCACTAGTGTTGGGGATCGACGCTCCTTGGACTATTGAAAATGAGCACTAATGCCCCTTCACTCTAGATGGGGGAGCTATAATGCTCTCTAAGCTATAATGCTCTCTGATGCATGCTTCACTATGGATGGGAGCGTTAATGCTCTATGATGCATGAACTGGTGTTTGATTTTTATGAAAATTTCAATTTCATAAGTGTGAGTGTGAGCGGATCTCTAACACTGTCTAAGGAGAGTTAATGACTTTCTACAGAATTTTCTCACAGATCTTCAACGCAACTATGATATCAATTGTTAGAATTGCAAATGCGGAAAACACAATTCACATATGACAATTAACAATCACATAGATAAGAAACACAAAGATTTCACGTGGTTCACACAAACTATGATATCAATTGTTAGAATTGCAAATGCGGAAAACACAATTCACATATGACAATTAACAATCACACAGATAAGAAACACAAAGATTTCACGTGGTTCACACAAACGTTGGGCTACGTCCACGTGGTTCACACATGCAAGTTCTCTCATATCCTCACACTCTATCGTATCTGCCTCTACAGACTTACATGGAATATTTTAGTTGCAATCAACTGCCTCTACAAACTTACATGGTCTATTTTAGTTACAATCAACCCAAAATAATAGGATCCAAATCCAACCTGCACTTCCTAACAATCGTAACTAAATCATGTTTCAGACAAATTACATGCATACCTTTCATATCATGTCTTTTTACTTGACAACCATAACTTGTTCAAGGGAACATTCTTTACAGGACAGTTCTTGAACCACCTCTCTAGCTTCAGCTATTAATGTCTCATTCACTAAAATGACAATATCTCCGACCGTGGCTTCTCTTCCATTATAGGTCTGAGCTTCCAAGATGTCGGCACCTGGAGGTTCCACTCTTATTACAGGAGCCATGAATACAAAGGATAAGTCAACATAGAGCAGGACTCGTGTATCAACAGAAACCAACAATGTAGAAACATGAAGAACGACCATCACTCACGGAATATAATTGACAAACCCATGAAAATAAGGAAAGGGGCGATAATAGTTTAAACAGGTTATGGAGATGATATTGTACTTCAAACCTGATTTACAAGGATTCTCGAGTAATGGTGAGTTAAATGAATGATAGATATGATCGCAGGAAAGACAAATTTCATAATTTCAAAAATCCATGTGTTAGAAATCTAATGCGCCATGTAGTTAACTCTGATCTCGAGGTCCATAGTCACTTGTGATGATCGTTAAAACATTTGATTGAAAAAATAAAATACCCAATCGTCCAAGATCACTGTAATGATATTTCTAGAGTTCATATAATGAAAAATACAACTAAGGTTTTGAAATGATAAGACCCTTAAAATGAGATCGATGTAATGTCATATATATCAATTCAATCAAACATAAGAGATATTTTCAAACCAATTTTTATAACTTCAAATCACACCAATTTTTATAACTTCAAATCAAACAGAAAAAAAATAAATCAAACATAAGATATATTAGTGTATGAAATGTTTCAAACCAATTTTTATAACTTCAAATCACAGTAAAAAAAATAAAAAAAATTATAATTATTATTTCTAATTCCAAATGAACACAGTGCTAGAAATATCATTCAAAAGTTAATAATTAAGATAGAAATACAAGAACAAATATATAACAAGAAATATCATCCAAAAGTTAATAATTAACATAGGAATACAAGAACAAATATATAACAATAAAAAATAATTTATTCTTGAATTCCATCTTTGAAATAGGATAATAAAATATGATGGTAATGATATTCAAGAAAAACAGATCCTAATAAACCAAAAAAAAAAGTCGTGAACGCACAAACTAATTACTAAAGGATATAGATAAATTCCCCTTAATCTTGCTTCAAATTTCATGTTAAAAGTCATGAAGTTTGAAATGAGTAATCGATATCAATATGAAGAATTGTCATTAAATTCTCTTTCATTAATAAGAGAAATAATGTCGAGTGTAAATAATTCATTCACAATTATGACAAAAATATTTACATTATTATATGCAAATCAATCAAATAAAACAAATTCAAATAAAAATAAAGGGAAAATTTCTCGTAAAAATGAAAAGGGATTCTAATTTTTTGTCAATTAAAGAAGAAAATAAGGGTGTTGTTGTTTACCAAATAGGTTGTTAACAGGAATTACTCCCTACGGTTTTTGGTCACAATGAGAACATATGAAAACCCAAGGAAACTTGTGTCGAACTTAAATTAAACAATCAATAAGGAATAACTACATATAATAACTAACTTTCAGAAAAAACTAAGAAGAGTGGATCTAGAATCCTACATTTAGAGTAGATCCCACTTGAAGTATTTCTCTATGGAATTCCTTCTCAAGAACCTTCCCAAAGTCCTCAAGACAAAGAAAGATGCAACTGCAAAAAAGTAGGCATCCACTAAATAACCAATTGTAAACAATTTAGTTTCAATGTAAGATTCAAAATAACATACACATAATATCATCATTAACATAAAATAACACAAAGAATAGGACGAGAATGGGAGTTCTTTTATTGATAATAGGAAAAAGGGGTTGGTTACAACCTGTAATTGAAACTAGGCTCCAATTTCCTCAATCTAAGGCTGAAAATGTATAGGAGTGTCTCCAATACTTTGCACTCAAGTAGGTCCAAGGAAGACAAAGTTGCTCTTCCTACAAGGAAAATGAAAATTATGGCAACAATGGTTTCCCTTAAAAGAGGACAATGTGAGACACTATGGAAACAAGGCACTTTCAAGAGAATATTCAAAAGGCCAACATAATGGTGCATTTATTAGCCATATTTTTTTATCCACCCCAAGACTCTATTTTATACTCCATTTTGATGGTTGGAGTCATTACGTACAGGATTTAGTAAGTTAGGAAATGGAAAATCTTGTAAAATACCCTTAAAATGTATGGATTATATTTTTTGAGCGAAAATTAACATCTACCTGTGTTGCTAATAGGGAACCCGCGTTCGTACCCTATTTGATTTAAGGAAAGTCATATAGACTTTGACAAATGTGGTTTTTCAACAAGTTTTTGAGGGAAAAAAGGGGGATTTAAGTTCTGCAAGAAGGGAAATGGATGCAACATAGGTCAATGAGTCATCATATGCATGTATAGTGAAAAATGACGCTATAACATATGTCCCCTAATATGTGAGATCAGAAGAGAAATTGATGGCTGAAATAAATTACAAAATTCATGAGATAGTGGAGGGGCCATTGGATAGGAGTAGTTGAAGACCATCCCAGGAACAATACCTACAATAGAAAAAAAAAAAGATACTCTCTTTTCAATTAGCGCATTCACATGCTTGAGTATGATGTAAGCATGGCCTCCAATCAAATACACTACAGACCTATGAATGGTAAAAATACGAATCATGTCCATGGCCACAAAAAATATAAAGAGTGGACCCATGTGATATATAAGGACAACAATCATGGGCACAAGGAAATACATAATGGATACATGCAAAAATGTAGAGCATATCTACAAATGGATAAACAATGGAGCCATGTCTCACGATCAAATCAGAGGATATCTAGAGCCAAATGAGTGAACAATATGATCCTTTGCAAGTGGTACAATCAATATAAGTCAGGTAGGATCACAAAAGAGGTGATGTTCATACTCAAGTCGAAGTCTTCAACCATTGTGGATTGACTTCCAATAGGCTGGGAAGAGGAAAAATACTGCCTTAGAACATGTACGCAACTGTGTAGTCTAATAACTGCATATGTACAAAACTCCTAAGAGGGAAACCTGTGTACACCCTTAAAATCCCCTCAAAAAGAGAGAAAAAGGCACTAGAAATCTTAGGTAGGATTGTACATACGCATAGAGTGTTGAAAATAGGGTCAAAACAAAGAAAAAGGTTTCAATAGAAAAGAAAAAAGGAAATCACCCTTAACCACCCAAAAAGGGAGAATCTCCAGTGGATTCACTAATTCTTTTACGGGAAATTACTCCCTATGATCTTTGGGTCACAACCACAACATATCAAAATCTAAGGAAACTTGTCTCAAACTCTAATTAAATAATCAATCAGGAATAACTACCTATGATAACTAACTTTCACGGAAAAGGAAGAAGAGTGCACCTTGAATCCTATGTTTCGAGTAGATCCCACTTGATGTCTTTCCCTATGGAATTATTTTTCAACAACCTTCATAAAGTCCTACAAACAAAGAAAAATGTAGTTGCAAGAAAGTAGTTATCCGTTAACTAACCAATTGTAAACAATTTAGATTCAATGTTTGATTTAAAATAACATACAAATAATATCATCATAATCAGAAAATAACATAAAGAATCAGACGAGAATGAGATCTCTTTTATTGATGACATAAAAAATGGTTTGGTCACAACCTGTCACTGCTATGGCACCATATTAGAACTAGGCTCCAAGTTCCTCCATGCAAGGATGAAAATGTATAGGATTTCCTCCAACACTCTGCACTCAAGTAGGTCCAAGGAAGACAAAGGTGTTCTTCCTCACAAGATAAGGCCAATCCAAATTCTTGAAATAAGGGTTTCCAGGAAGAGGGGACAATCTCATTCACTAGGTAAATACGACACTTGCAAGATAATCTTAAAAAATCCAACATAAAGGTGCATTTCTTAGCCATGTTTTTTTTCCACTCCAAGGCTCTCTTTTATACTCCATTTTTATGGTTGGAGTAGTTATGTATGAGATTTAAGAAGTTAGGGAATGGAACCATAAACTCTACCCCAAATATCGGGATTATATTTTTTTGAGCCAAAATTAATATGTAGTTTGGTTGGTAACAGAAAACCGTGTGCATAAATTAATATGTACATACGAGAGGTGCTTTAAGGAAATTCGAGTACACTTTAAAAAATGGAACTTTTAAATAATTTTTTGAAGAAGAAAAAAGAGATTTAAGTAGCAAGTAGAAAAAGAGATGTAACATAGGCCAATGAGTCACCATATACATGTATAATGAAAAATAACTCTATAACACCATAATCCCTCAAGTGAGTAATCCACTTTCAAACCATATTTATGTCATCCAACCATATTTATGTCATTATTAGACCCAATCTAATAGAATTGGGGTAACCCTTCCACTTATAATGACATGATGTTCACTCCACGATCTCCTTTTAATGAAAGTGGGAGATCTTATCCCCATCCACATAAGCCATTACCTTCAATCGAGATCAATATTTTAAAGCATGTCTCTCATCCTCCATATCATTTCAAATATAGGTTTTCAATCAAAAAAATATTTGTCCATTGATGTGTAATGCATGAGGGGGCCTCCTCATGTAAGTTATGTTCTACTCAACTAGGAAAATTTTATTAGGATCCCCTATTCATATTCACTTAACCACCACGTTACAATATTTTGATGGTAGAGTATGTCTCACCTTAGGGATCTTACCTAATATCCCTATTTATTTGGTTACCCAATAAGTACACACTTCACTCTATAATTAGATTCTTAGTTCATGATCCCGAGATTGTTCTTAAATAGAAAATTTAAATTAATTCATGAAAACACCACTTTGGGTCAAATAATTTAATAGTTAAGTTAGGGTTGTGGGATATGGGTCCACATATTTCTCTACAACAATTCAATTTTCAATTTTGAAACATAGTTGTTGAATCATTAGGGAGCTTAAAATGATTTTCATTGGATATTGTCAAGACTCATTTAGAAACAAGCATGCCCTTCAGAGTGAGTGGATAATGTTAAAGTTGGGACTAGAGGTTTGATCGAGTCTCCTAATTCTTTCAATATTCAAGATCCCCTTACTATTTGATTTCATCATGAAGGAAAGGTAAATTTTTGCACACATCTATGAAGAGGTATCTTAGTCTCTATTCTACTAGATTTCTACCGAGGTGATTCTAACAAGAGGGAGGGAACCCCATAAATTTCTATGGGTCATTGGGATTTCATCACCCTCTATCTCCCAGTTTTAACTATTTAGTGTATACCTTCAATCATCACCACTATTAATTTCATCACCTCTCATGGTAGGTATTTGGAAGGTATTGATCCTTCCCTTTACTAGCTTTCCTCATCACCACTATTAATTCCATCACCTCTCATGGTAGGTATTTGGAAGGTCTTGATCCTTCCCTTTACTATCTTTCCTCGTTGAGTCCCATGACCATTTAGAATAGTCACCACTTATGATTTCATCACCTCTCATGGTAGGTATTTGGAAGGTCCTCATCCTTCCATTTACTATCTTTCCTCGATGGTTTCCATGACCATTTAGAGGAAATGGTTTGGAAGAGTTGTAGTGTAGGGTTGTTGAGAACTTTTAGTTTGTCTCTTCTATAGAGTATTTTTAATTTTATAGGATTGAATATTCAATTAAGACATTAACAATGTGAATTAAAAACACCTTAAACCATTTGTTACACCACCTAAGGATATGGTATTTTGATTTGATCACTTTTTTTCCTAATTGGTTGTTCTTGAGACTCTAATCATTTTCTAGATCAATTTCGCCAATGAAAGAGGTATCAACACATAGAAACCATTACGCCCCCTCAAAGACTATCTCATAGACTTCAAGGTCTTCCTCCATTAGGAATTATGGTTGTGTTTTATATCCCACTTGAAAGGCTAGAATTGAACTATTAGAGAATCCTAATCACTCATTAGGTTCATGCTCTTCGAACTAAGAAATATGATATTCGTTGGATTAAAAGACGTCACCCCCTTCGAGTCCATCTAGTTCATCTGCACATGAAGTTACCTCCCTTTATCTTGTTTACCTTTTTCCACACCATCATCTTGTTTACCTTTTTCCACACCATCAACAACTCTGGTTCCCATCATGGCCATAAATAATCAAAATCAAAACCAACCTCAAACTCAAACCAATTTACCTTATATGGATAGGGTGAATCTACCAGATTTAACCAAAGTCAGAAATGTTCCTATTTGACATGATGCTACTTAACCAACCATTTCAACCAATTTACCCTCTTATATCCCTAAGTTTGAGGGTGATGCCTAACAGATTCTCTCCAATCATATCACGTAAATTCACATTTGGTTCTCGTTAAATGATATCGTGGATAACTTGATTTTCCTTAGGTTGTTACAACACACCCTCATATATGTGGCCAACAAATGGTATATTAAGCATCCTTCTAATAGCAATACAAACATTGAATCCATTTCCAAAGTATTCTTTACCTTTTTCCAACTACTATTTTTCCATGATGTAGGAATTGAAATAGTTACCAACTTCCGTTAAAGTATTGCTACCAATAAAACTCATAATATCCATCAGTGGAGTGGGTGATATTGTTTGTTTAAGTATAAGATTAATGATATAAAATCCTTATAGACTATTTCTTGAAGTCATTACTTCCTCCTATTTTCAAATATGTTTCCATGACCATGCCCAAAACTATGGAGGAATCCATTCAAAGTGCCCAATAATATGATTTGATTTATACACGGTCAGGGTATTTGTACACCATTCTTCCTCATCCTCGTCACCCTTGCAATATTCAAAACATAAAGCATATTTTTGATTCCACGAGACAAGTTTGAATTTGTCACAAAACCAAGTAGTTTTTCAATGAAAATTTCTTCAAATATATCTCTATGAAGAAAGGCATTCTTCACATCCATCTTATGGATTTTCCATCCAAATCGAGTAGTAATGGAAATAATTAGTCAAACAGAGTTCATCTTTGTGACAGGAGAAAGGGTTTTGGTGTAGTCAATTCCTTCATGTTCACAAAATTCCTTCACGACTAAGAACGCTTTATTTCACTTAACAACACCTTCAAAGGTAAATTTGGTCAAGTAGACCCATCAACACTTCACAATGTTATTTCCTTGTGATCAAGGATCTAATTCCCAAGTCTAATTCTTCGACAAAGAATCAATTTCTGTCGAGATATCCTAGTCCCATTCATGTCTTCCTTTAGCATCTTAGTAGGCAACATGATCAAAATTTGCAAGTACATGAATCATCAAGGAAATGCTAGCATGTTCCTTTTGACTTTGAGTTTGTCATCCAAAGGCTTCATCTCCAACATCAACTCCAACAACTTCGATTTGATTGAAAACCCAATGTGGGTAGGTAAGAAACTAGTGAGCTATGGCTCACTTCACCAAGTCCATCACAAGTCATAGGATCTTCATTTGATGAGCCAGTGGAGACAAAATATGATGGACTAGTCGATTCAAAGGTTGAAGGTTTATTCAAAACATGAACCAAACTTGAATTCCTGGTCGAAAGACTATAACATAGAACACAAATACTAGTATGAGAGACAACATCAAGGGTTTCATATTGTAGCAATATATAGGAGTAATTCAACAACTTAATGCCTGAATAAGTCTCACCAAACCGTACATTTCATCTTATAATGATTTTTAAGTTGATAGGATCAAACCGTTGATAGGATTTTGAATCTTCAGAGTAGTCCATCACTATGTGAGAATGAATCTTTTCATCCAACTTCTTTATGCAGTCATCAAGAATCTGATCCTATGAAACACATCCAAACACATGTAGGTGGGCCACTAAGGATTATTCCCATATGATTTTTCAAATGGCATCATGGAAGGAACAATTCTAGTCAAGATACGATTGAGCAGATAATTTGCACATTACACAACTTCAACCCAGAAGTGAGGTGGCATATCTTTAGCGTGCAAAATCCATCTATATATTTCGACTAACATCTGATTTTTGTGTTATGTGATGCCATTCTAATGAGGTGTGTCAGGAAATGACCACTTCGAGTGAATAATAGATAGAAACAGGTATTCTTAAAATTTTCCATTGACATACTAACCACCATTGTCTAATCTCAAGAATTTGATGGGTCAGTGACATTTCTTCTCAACAAATTCCTGAAACTCCTTGAAATTTTCAAATACAAGGTTCTTATTTTTCAATAAAAAAATCCATGTGAAATGCGAGAAATCATAAATGAAAGTGAAAATATACCTTGCAACTACCAATGAAGGTAGATCGATGCAACATACATCACTGTAAACCAATTCCAGTGCTTCCCAAGAACACAGCCCTTACAAACTGCTTTAGGGGAAAATATCTTTGGAAAACTAACAACCATGTTCTAAGTTTCTAGTTCGTACAGACTTCAAAAATTCAATTTCTTGAGTCGCTCATGCCAAATTTGTCTTCGATAGTTGGTGTGAGTAACAAGTTTTGTTGGTTTGGGTTCAGATCAAGTCATGCACATATTTTCTACAAACTATTTGTTAGTTAGATAAGACCTTCGGAGAAAATTGACTTATCTTTCTTAAAATCACAAAAATAGAACCGATATGGTGTAAATTACACAATCAACCCTTTCCATGTTGACTGAGAAATATACAATAGATTGGCAGTGCAATTTGGCACATGATAGAGATCGATAGTGTTCCGAGGTCGACAAGCATCATCACCTTAACCAACAACATCCAAAGAAAAATCATGAGAAACATATATTTTCCTCTCCTTAGATTCATCCAACCACGTGAACAAGGAGGTATCCTTAACCATGTGATGAGTGCACCCGCAGTAAACTACCCATTCATTCTATGCAAAATGAGACAACAGGGCTTGGAAATTTCATACTTGTAAGGTGAAATTATCAGCAGGTCATTGTACAAAATGCATGTCTCCTTCAATGCATTTAACCTTATCTTATAAGTCGTCTCTCTTCTTATAGAAGACTTTCTCCACATGTCTAGTATTTCCAAAGTAGTGACATGTCCTCTTCTTTCAACTTCATTGTGGTGCATTTGCCTATCTCTAAGGTTTCCAATTGCGATATACAAGTTTCTATTTAGAAGCATAAAACTTTAGTCTATCCCTAGGATCCATGTTTCCCTTTCCCTTGATCAAGTGGTTATGTTTTTTAGCACCAATCTTGTCTTCTTCAAATAATTTATTTTGATGAGTAATCAAAAAATGAAAAAAATATTCAAAGGTCTATCCTTACCATCTTCCTTGGACTCTTTCCAGTTGGTGTGGAAAGTTGACACTAACACATCAAATGGTGTTCTCAAGTTCATCAGGACTAGCTTGATGAGTTTTCCATCCTTCTTTTGATTGTTCTTTCTGCATTCACCCAATTTCAATTGGAGTTCTTTGACACATGCCAAATAGTTCTCCATTCTTTCAAAATAATGAGGATCAAGAGAGATCAACTATTTCTCCAACTACATGATTTATCTCTCATTGACTCGATCGATCAAGGACTTCATCTTATTTCATATTTGATGAGGGAAGTCGATTCCACTGAGGTGAAATCGAATGTCCTGTGAGATGTAGGTCATGATGAATCCTACATCTTCATCCTTCTTTCCATCAACAATGAACTTCAACTAGTCATTTGTTGGATGTGGGATTGCAACCTTCGTAAATTGTCATAGTCTTTTTCCCTTCAGTAGGGTTTTCATAACAACGCGATCAATATTCAAATCCATCTTCAATATATAGACACAAATTAGTCTATTTCAATAGGTTCCAATCAACAAACCACCAACCCAGAGTCAATCACTCCATGGATCCGACATAGCAAGGTTTGCAGATAAGAGTTCAAGGTTTTAAACCATCATATTTAATACCATGTTGGGGAATGTGGTGGAATGTGACATGAAACAAAAAATACAATACTATAGATAATTGAAGAGGAACACAATAATTCAATGTTAGACGGTGGTGTGTGAAGACACCATTACAACACTTAAGCAAGGGGCACAATGATTAGAAAATAACAGTCCATGTTGGATCTCGATCTCCTTATTTCCATGATGATAATGACCCAAGGGGTCTAATTTTTATATCCTCAGGATTTAACTAATTTCCAAATGATCGAGAAGATCTTGTCCACATATAACCGTCGCCTATTAGAGTTGATTTCGTCAAATCCTCTATATCGATTCGAATCTATAAGGATGCTCGAATCAACCACCTACACATCCAACTAGTAGTTAATTGTTGGATTGGTAGATCCATTGTTCGACTATCTTCAACTATTGATGGACTATCCGATCAACAAGCATGTCGACTACTCGACCAATTAATGTAGTGTGTTGGGTGATCATCTCATTGACTATATCGAAATGTAGGTTGACCTCTCAACCGACTAAACACAAAAGATGTGTAATAAACCATAAATTCTTGATGTTCCAAGAGTTCAAGTTCTTCCCTCTCAATAGAATTAGGTGTATTCCTAACAAAGTATTCGTAGCTCCCCATCCCATAATAAAAATAAAAATAACAAAAAAAAAAACAAGAATAAGGAAAAATAGAATGACCAAAACCAAAATAAAGGGAACCAAGTAACCAATATAATCCACCTAATAATCTTGGAGGAAATAAAAAATACCACAAATCATAATCGAGACCCTAATTCTAAATGAGAACAAGGGAAGAGCCCTCAACTTAAGTCTAATCACCCTTTACCATTTGTGGTATTTATCGACATTATACCCATTAGTATCAACTTATCCCATAGTTTCTTTCTTTGAAGTAATAAATCAATAAAGGTATATCTACTCAGAGTCATCAACTTACTCAACCTAACCCACCTATTATTATTATATTTATTTTTATCTTTATTTTTATTTTTATTTCTTTTATATATTTTATATATTTAGGTATTTGTTACTTATTCTTGTCCTTAAAATAATAATAATTATTATTTATTTATTATAATAAATAATAATATAATAATACTATTCCACGTTTCATTTATTCTAACCTTATTACTAATTATACTATTTTTATTTTTATTATTATTATTAACTATTATTATTATGAAAACTAAATTATTAATAAGGTTATTACTTTAAATTATTATAATAGATTATTATCATTATATCTAAGTTATTATAATAATCTAGATATAAAAATAATTGTTGATAGGTTATCATTATTATTATATATAGGTTATTGTAATATTAACTATTAGTATATCAACATTATTATTAGAACTCTTAACTATTATTATTTCCATGTTAGTGTAATAACATAATAGTATTTTTTTTAGGTTTTTCTTTATTGTAACCTTAATACTACTACAAATTTCTCTATTATTATTATAATAACTACGTTATTGTTATTATTATTATTATTATTATTATTATTACCACATTATTATTTTAGAGTAGTCTAGATTATTATAATAAGTTATTATCATTATTGTTATATTTAGTTTAAAATTATTAACTATTATTATTATAACTAGATAATTTATTATTATTATAATAACTAAGTTATTATTATTATTATTATTATTATTATTATTATTATTATTTTAGAGTAGTCTAGATTATTATAATAAGTTATTATCATTATTGTTATATTTAATTTAAAATTATTAACTATTATTATTATGACATGATGATGATGATGATGATGATTGCATTTAACTCTTGTTTCATTTATTTTTAAGTTTTTGTTGTAGCTATATTCGACACTTTTTGTTCTTACTAGCATTTCAAAATATTCATAATCTAGTCCTTATCTCATGTCATCCTTATCTTTGTGTCCATTTAACTCTTGTTTCATTTATTTTTAAGTTTTTGTTGTAGCTATATTCGACACCCTTTGTTCTTACTAGCATTTCAAAGTATTCATAATCTAGTCCTTATCTCATCTCACCCTTATCTTTGTGTCCAGGAGATGGATCCTCTTGTGGATCTCAAACTTGGACCCGTAGCAAACAATATTGTGGATCTTTTGTTTTTACTCGTATTTCTAAGTACTCATAAGCTAGTCATCATCTCATATCATCCTCATATTTATGTCCTCTAGATGAATCATGTTGTGGATCTAAAACTTGAACCCATAGCAAACAATATTGTGGATATTCCAAAACAACCTGAATACAAATCTCACCACAAAAATCTCAATCATCATAACCTACTTTGTTACAAAACCCTTTCTCATTGTATGGGTGGGTGTGTTAATGGTCAAAATTGACCATATTCAACATTGAAGAAATCATCCTCTCAGGGCCCGGTTAAACCATTTTATGTTTGGTATGATGATTTCGATCGAGTTATCCTTATGAAAAAACTTCTCCAAAGAATGGAGACTTGAAAAGAATAACTCATATAGATATACACAAGTAACAATTCTATTTAAAGCGGATGAAATAACAAAAGGTTCAAACTTTAAAGCTATTATATCTAATATTCTAATTATAACTACTATCCCGTGAATAACAATGCATGTGAAATCAAATAAATAGAAGTAATCAAAAGAGAGGTAGATCTTTGAAACTACTATGTTTATGTGTAAATGATAATGAATCGCCAACATATATCTAGACACATCTAAATAAATTTATGTATAACAATAATAATAAGTAATTAATCAATAATAATCAATTACTAACATATAGCAACACAAACATAAAATGTAATGATTTTAATAAATAATTGAGATTATACATAAGAGTAAGAGTACCATATGTAGGTTCAAACATTAACCCAAGTGGTTAACACAAACATAAAATGTAATGATTTTAATAAATAATTGAGATTATGCATAAGAGTAACAGTATCATATGTAGGTTCAAACATGAACCCAAGTGGTTAAGTGAATCTATATTAAAATAAAACTAAATAATAGTGTAGAGTTTTCTGAGTTTTCTCTTTTCCAAAATTCAAAACCCCCTAATAAGTCCAATCACACTCTCTTTAATAATCAAGAGGTATGATCATACACTAATGTTATCATCACTAAGGATAAACAATGACTCAGGGAAATCATACATAACACAACGATATGACTTTATATATCTATGAGGATCGTAACTAAGTTCTAACAAACTTTCAAAAATAAAGCACTCTTGTTTTAAAAGATTTTGTATACCCAACAAGCTTACAACAAACTAACAACCAAAATGAACTTGCATAGGTCACTTCAAAAATCGCACAATAAGCAAGTTACAAATCTTCCATTGAATGTCTATAAATAAAAAATAAAACAAATTAATATGAATAACAAATTGGACATTAATGAGCAATATTTTTGATATATGAAGGAATGAATATGTTAACTCGAGAAGATCTTAGAACCATTGGACCTTCAACATCCATAGTCTTTTTCTTCAAGTCAGCAATTTGTTTTTCATATTGTTTAATCAAGGAACTAGTTTGGATCTTAAGTTGTTAGTTCTGGAGTTGTAGGTCAATAATATGAGGCTTGAGAATAGGAAACACCATACAATACTTCTATTCCTAATACCAACCTCTCAAACATCTACCAGATTCATATTCGTGTTGACAGTCACCAGGGGAATATACACGAGATGGGAAGTGATCATCGGACTTAACCTTGAAATCAACAAACTGGCTGCAATCAGAGCTACGCCCAAAATATTTATCAGATTTGAGCTCATAATTCCTATTTTTATTTTCTAGTTCTTCTTCAGTATCAATATCGATAGGAATAACGCGACTAGGAAGTTTCTTTGATCTATTCCTATTTACTCAAGATATACTTCGTGCTATTTTTTTGGATTTTAACCGATTTTTCTTGATTAGCTCCTTCGGATATTTTTCATGATCTATTGTTTTGACTGCAGGGTTATATGAAAGGTTTTGGTTGACACGATGAATTGGTGAATTTAACTCTGGTAGGTATATATCAGGCAATATAGGGTCGATACTTTCACTCAAAAGACCAGTTCTATCTCTTTTCGATGCATTGCGAGTAACCATAGGGGAAATCGGTTATGTTAACTCATTAATATCACACGAATCATCATATGGGACTAACCTATAAGGATCGACACAGGGTTTTGGTGTTCAAATTTTCTGAATTGATGAAGCCTCAGTCACATGCTTAACATCCTACATATCATCAATGCTGGAAGGTATGCCGAAAGCATTCCCAAGAATATTCGATCTTTGATAGTATGAATTCAATGAGAGTTGGAATTAAGCCATAATGGAACAAGCTTATGCCAGGATTCTTGAACCCTCGCTGATAAAATTTAGAGATTTTGGTCAAATTCCTATGCAAATAATAAGGAATATTAAGTTGATAACCAAGGAAATTCATAAGAAGGAAGAAATGATAGATAAAATACTTGTTAGAATTGCAAATGTGGAAAACACAATTCACATATGATAATTAACAATCAAACATATAAGAAACACACACATGGTTCACCTAAAAGTTGGGCTAAGTCTACAAGTTGGGCTAAGTCTACCAGGCATAGGTATCGGTTGTTATTATTCAGATCATGGAGATTACAGATGATTTGCAGGTTCTCTCATATCCTCATACTCTATCGTATCTGCCTCTATGGGATTACATGAATTTATATACATTTACACACGAAAATTATTATTAAATGTGATTCTATCCATATTCTAAATTGGTCTATTTTAGTTGCAACCAACGCAGAATAATAGGATCCAAATCAATCCTTGGAGGAATTAGTTGTCACCAAATCCCAACAATATCCACCTTGACAACAATTAAACTGACGTTGCTCCTTCCTTTCATCACCTTTTCTGCAAGCCAAGAGAAGTCAAGCACCACTGCAGCGTCTCTAATAAAACTGGTTTCATGATCTCTCGTGTGTGACTTGCACAAGTTTGGATTTCCTCAGGGGTCACTCTCACTCCACCTCCAACATATATTCCACAACTATGTTGTGAGACGTATTTAGTGATATATCTCCTTCTATCTAGGACACCTGTAAAATATGCATTGCAATTATTACAGACCATCTTAGTGTAACCATTATAGGTGACATTTTTTCTTCTCAAACATTGAAGCACTCATTTCACTGCAACACCTGAATCTCATTTCACTGCAACACCTGAATCTGTCACGTATTTGTTGTCATTAGCATGTGAAACATATGGTCTTAACCATTTCATTACATACAAGAGACCTCCTACTGAACTTACACGAGACGTAACCTTTTCTTCATTATAGATAGGACACATACGTGAAGAAAACTTATAATGGAAAGAAAGAGGGATAAAAACTGGTTTTACAATGTCCATATTGAACTCCAACCACATCTTACCATTACCATCTCTGTGTACTTCTATGCCCATAATTTGTTTTGTTTCTCCTTGATCCCTCATCTGAATTGTCCTATCCACCTTAGTCATTTTCTTACTGATTTTATCCATGCTTCGGCTTGCATCAAGTATATCATCAACAAATAACATCAAGACTGTGAATGTACTATAAAATGTATAGTCATTCCTACCCTTTGAAATATTATGACTCACTATGAAGGATTCAAACATCTTGTATATTTTCCTTGGTACCAATAGGCCATACAATGAATTATCTAGCATTCAAACAAATTTACTGTTGTGATCTTGAATCAACCCTTTTGGTTGTTCCATACATACTATATCTATGTAAATGTTGACCTTGTGAAAAGTAGGATCCCACACACAACATCCCTTTATACCACTGTCATAACTTACAGAGATATAAAACAAGCAGGAATTCATAAACAAAGATTTTAATTCTGAAAATGATTTACCATTTACCTGCAATTCTTTCTTTCTCTTATGACCTTGATGCTTCTTCCATAAAAAAAATATACATCCATCACTTTAGATTCCACTTCAATACTCTCTTCCATCTTATAAAGGTTATCAACCTTTGTTGCCTTCATCACTAATAAACTATCTTTCGACAATGTGAGTGCTCCACCTTGACCTGTATACTTATATCCACAAGAATCCAATACTCCCAATGAAATAATATTTGATTTAAGCTCATGTACATATCTAACATTCGTTAATTCCCTAACAATACCAGTGACCATCCTGATTCTAATACTGCCAACCCCTACAGTTTTAGAGGGAATACCATTTCCCATAAACACTACACCCTCATCAATACATTGGTAAGAAATGAACCAATTTCTATGTGAGCACATGTGGTGAGAGGCACCTGAATCTAACTTTCATTCTTCTTGATATTGTAAATTACTAGAAATGGATAAAAATTCATCAATCATAC
The DNA here is from genome assembly GCA_009831015.1 of Picea engelmannii. Taxonomy (NCBI): domain Eukaryota; kingdom Viridiplantae; phylum Streptophyta; class Pinopsida; order Pinales; family Pinaceae; genus Picea; species Picea engelmannii. Next base: position 1,001,505 of record ML776743.1, on the reverse strand, counting down.
ATAAATTTGTTACAGCCAAATTTGTTTCATTCGTAAAGTTTTTCTCATATTCCTTTTCTTCTAGCAATCTTTCTTGAGATGTCATGTTTTTCCATAGTACCAACATTTTTCTTTGCCCTTTCTATATCTTGACTTAGATTGAGAAGAAATTCTCTCATTCTTCTCTTTTGTTCGACCTCTCACCAACATTGCCTTTGAAGTTGAGGAATCTTGACTAGATTTTCTTCTCATCTCCTCAGCCAACAAAGCTCCCACAACGGAGTCATAATCTAAAACATCTATTGAGATAAATCTAATAGAGGTGACTAGATTATCCAAGACTAGGGAATGAACAAAATAGTGTAATATCCTTATCTTCATCTTCGAAATTAACTTCCATACTAGTCAATTAAACCATATGGGTATTAAAGGTATTTAAATGGTCAACAGATTTTGTACTTTCTTTCATCCGCAAACTGTACAAATGTCTCTTCAAGTAGATCTTGTTCGTCAAGGACTTTGTCATATATAGACTTTCCAACTTGCTCCATAAGCCTGATGTTGTATCCTCTTCTACAATAGTAAATAGAACATCATCCGCGAGACATAAACAACTGGTACTAAGAGTTTTTACATCCAGATCTTCCCATTTTTCATTTGTCATAGTCGTTGGCGTCTTTGTCTTTGCTCCCAATGCTTTTTGCAACCCTTGTTGCACCATTAAATCCTGTATCTTGAGTTTCCAGAGCTCAAAGTTGCTTTTAGTGTTGAACTTTTCAACTTCAAACTTCACACTCTGCCTCTTAGCCATTAGCACAAAACCACCTAATGCCCAAATCACTGCTTATAATAACCAAGACCCTTTAAAATATAATGTAAAATAAAAAATGGTATAAACACCACAAAGTTTAATCAAAAATCATTTTACCAACCTCTCCTTTTATTTAAAATAAAAAATAAAAATCACATTTTTAAAACCTCCATTTTACATATGATATTTAATTCCAAATATAATAAACCTTTACTCAAATAAAAAACTTTTTTACCTCATCCATCCACCCACCTCACTTGCAATGTTCATGCTTTCATAAAAAAACAAATTCAATTTTTGAAAAAACCCAAATACCTTAATTTTTTCAAGAACTATACAAATATTTCTTTGAGGGAGCACTAGTGTTGGGGATCAACGCTCCTTGGACTATTGAAAAGGAGGACTAAGGCCCCTTCAATCTGGATGGGGGAGCTATAATGCTCTCTGATGCATGCTTCACTATGGATGGGGAGAGTCAATGCTTTGTGATGCATGAATCGGGTACGTGATTTTTATGAAAATTTTAATTTCATAAGTGTGAGTGTCAGCTTGCCTTTAACACTGTTTAAGGAGTGCTAATAACATTCTACAGAATTTCTTCACAGATCTCCAACGTAACTCTAATATCAATTGTTAGAATTGCAAATACGGAAAACACAATTGACATATGACAATTAATAATCAGTGGTCTTATTATTCAGATTATGGAGATTACAACAAACATGCAAGTTCTCTCAAATCCTCACACTCTATCGTATCTGCCTCTACAAGCTTACATGAATTTATATACATTTACACAAAAAACTGGTCATTAAACACACTCCTATCCATATTCTAATTTGGTCTATTTTAATTGCAATCAACACAGAATAATAAGATCCAAATCCAACCTGTACTTCCTAACGATCATAACTAAATCACGTTTTTTCTTCAGACAAGTTACAGGCATACCTTTCGTATCATGTCTTTTTACATGACAACCATAACTTATTCAAGGGAACATTCTTTACAGGACAGTTCTTGAACCACCTCTCTAGCTTCAGCTATCAATGTCTCATTCACTAAAATGACAATATCTCCGACCCTGGCTTCTCTTCCATTGTATGTCTGAGCGAAAGCTCTAGCGACTTTTGCATTATGTCCATGAAAACTCTTGATGAATTCCAGCCATCCCATTTTCTTGAAAAGGGCTAAATATTCATCATAAGCTTCCAAGATGTCGGCACCTGGAGGTTCCACTCTTACTACAGGAGCCATGAATACAAAGGATAAGTCAACATAGAGCAGGACTCGTGTATCAATAGAAACCAACAATGTAGAAACATGAAGAACGACCATCACTCACGGAATATAATTGACAAACCCATGAAAATAAGGAAAGGGGCGATAATAGTTTAAACAGGTTATGGAGATGATATTGTACTTCAAACCTGATTTACAAGGATTCTCGAGTAATGGTGAGTTAAATGAATGATAGATATGATCGCCGGAAGGACAAATTTCATAATTTCAACAATCCATGTGTTAGAAATCTAATGCGCCATGTAGTTAACTCCGATCTCGAGGTCCATAGTCACTTGTGATGATCGTTAAAACATTTGATTGAAAAAATAAAATACCCAATCGTCCAAGATCACTGTAATGATATTGTTGGAATACGTAATTTCTACCATCATTAAAGAAGAACATTCTACCTACCAACCACTAAATCTCTAGAGAGTTCCATTGACAGCCCACCGACCGTGACAGCACAGTTCCAGATATTTCTAGATTGTCTAGAGTCTCCAGATT
>ML776743.1:901714-996506 GCA_009831015.1 Picea engelmannii | reverse complement strand
ATTGATATTTTTCTGCAGTCCGCCGTCTTTGCCAACTACCACAATTAATTCTCAGCTTCTAGATGGCTTCCTACGGCCACTAATAAACATTACAGGTTAATCTCTGTTTTAACACTCCCCCTTAATGTTTATTAGGATTAACAGATATTTCTAGAGTTCATATAATGAAAAATACAACTAAGGTTTTGAAATGATAAGACCCTTAAAATGAGATCGATGTAATGTCATATATATCAATTCAATCAAACATAAGAGATATTAGTGTATGAAATGTTTCAAACCAATTTTTATAACTTCAAATCACACCAATTTTTATAACTTCAAATCATAGTAAAAAAATAAAAAAAATTATAATTATTAGTTCTAATTCCAAATGAACACATTCCTAGAAATATCATCCAAAAGTTAATAATTAAGATAGAAATACAAGAACAAATATATAACAAGAAATATATCCAAAAGTTAATAATTAACATAGGAATAACAAGAAATATCATCCAAAAGTTAATAATTAACATAGGAATACAAGAACAAATATATAACAATAAAAAATAATTTATTCTTGAATCCCATCTTTGAAATAGGATATTAAAATATGATGGTAATGATATTCAAGAAAAACAGATCCTAATAAACAAAACAAAAAAAGTCATGAACTTAAACTAATTATTAAAGGATATAGATAAATTCCTCTTAATCTTGCTTCAAATTTCATGTTAAAAGTCATGAAGTTTGAAATGAGTAATCGATATCAATATGAAGAATTGTCATTAAATTCTCTTTCATTAATAAGAGAAATAATGTCGAGTGTAAATAATTCGTTCACAACTATGATAAAATTATTTACATTATTATATGCAAATCAATCAAATAAAAAAAATTCAAATAAAAATAAAGGGAAAATTTCTCGTAAGAATGAAAAGGGACTCTAATTTTCTATCAATTAAAGAAGAAAATAAGGGTATTGTTGTTTACCACAATAGGGTGTTACCAAGAATTACTCCCTACGGTTTTTGGTCACAACGAGAACATATAAAAACCCAAGGAAACTTGTGTCGAACTCCAATTAAACAATCAATAAGGAATAACTACATATAATAACTAACTTTCACGAAAAACTAAGAAGAGTGAATCTAGAATCCTACATTTAGAGTAGATCCCACTTGATGTATTTCTCTATAGAATTCCTTCTCAACAACCTTCCAAAAGTCCTCAAGACAAAGAAAGATGCAACTGCAAGAAAGTGGGCATCCACTAAATAACCAATTGTAAACAATTTAGTTTCAATGTAAGATTCAAAATAACATACACATTATATCATCATAAACATAAAATAACACAAAGAATAGCACGAGAATGGGATTTCTTTTATTGATGATAGGAAAAAGGGGTTGGTTACAACCTGTAATTGGAACTAGGCTCCAATTTCCTATATCCAAGGTTGAAAATGTATAGGAGTGTCTCAAACACTCTACACTCAAGCAGGTCCAAGGAAGACAAAGTTTCTCTTCCTACAAGGAAAATGATAATTATGGCAACAATGGTTTCCCTGAAGAGAGAACAATGTGAGACACTAGGGAAACAAGGCACTTTCAAGAGAATATTCAAAAGGCCAACACAATGGTGCATTTATTAGCCATATTTTTTTATCCACCCCAAGACTCTATTTTATACTCCATTTTGATGGTTGGAGTCTTTATGTATGGGATTTAGTAAGTTAGGAAATGGAAAATCTTGTAAAATAAGCTTACAATGTATGGATTATATTTTTTGAGCCAAAATTAACATGTACGTGGGTTGCTAATAGGGAACCCGCGTATGTACCCTATTTGATTTAAGGAAAGTCGCATAGACTTTGACAAATGTGGTTTTTCAATAAGTTTTCGAGGAAAAAAAGGGGGATTTAAGTCCTGCAAGAAGGGAAATGGATGCAACATAGGTCAATGAGTCATCATATGCATGTATAGTGAAAAATGATGCTATAACATACGCCCCCTAATGTGTGAGATCAGAAGAGAAATTGATGTCTGTAATACATTACAAAATTCATGAGATAGTGGAGGGGCCATTGGATAGGAGTAGTTGAAGAACATCCCAGGAACAATACCTACAATAGAAACAAAAAAGATACTCTCTTTTCAAGTAGCACATTCCCATGCTTGAGTATGATGTAAGCATGGCCGCCAATCAAATACACTATAGACCCGTGAATGGTAAAAATACGACTCATGTCCATGGACACAAAAAATATACACAGTGGATCCATGTGATATATAAGGAAAACAATCATGGGCACAAGGAAATACATAATGGATACATGCAAAAATGTAGATCATATCTACAAATGGATAAACAATGGAGCCATGTCTCACGATCAAATCAGAGGATATCTAGAGCCAAATGAGTGAACAAACTGATCCTTTGCAAGTGGTACAATCAATATAAGTCAGGTAGGAGCACAAAAGAGGTGATGTTCATACTCCAGTCGAAGTCTTCAACCATTGTGGATTGACTTCCAATAGGCTGGGAAGAGGAAAAATACTTCCTTAGAACATGTACACGACTGTGTAGTCTAATAACTGCATATGTACAAAACTCCTAAGAGGGAAACCAACGTACACCCTTAAAATCCCCTCAAAAAGAGAGAGTACATACGCATAGAGTGTTGAAAACAGGGTCAAAACAAAGAAAAAGGTTTCAATAGAAAAGAAAAAAGGGAATCACCCTTAACCACCCAAAAACGGAGAATCCCCAGTGGATTCACGAATTCTTTTACGGGATATTACTCCCTATGGTCTTTGGGTCACAACCACAACATATCAAAACCTAAGGAAACATGTCTCAAACTCTAATTAAATAATTAATGAAGAATAACTACCTATGATAACTAACTTTCACGGAAAAGGAAGAAGAGTGCACCTCGAATCCTATGTTTGGAGTAGATCCCACTTGATGTCTTTCCCTATGGAATTCCTTTTCAACAACCTTCATCAAGTCCTACAAACAAAGAAAAATGTAGTTGCAAGAAAGTAGTTATCCGTTAACTAACCAATTGTAAACAATTTAGATTCAATGTTTGATTTAAAATAACATACAAATAATATCATCATAATCATAAAATAACACAAAGAATCAGACGAGAATGAGATCTCTTTTATTGATGAAATAAAAAATGGTTTGGTTACAACCTGTCACCGCTATGGCACCATATTAGAACTAGGCTGCAAGTTCCTCCATGCAAGGATGAAAATGTATAGGATTTCCTCCAACACTCTGCACTCAAGTAGGTCTAAGGAAGACAAAGGTGTTCTTCCTCACAAGATAAGGCCAATTCAAATTCTTGAAATAAGGGTTTCCAAGAAGAGGGGACAATCTCATACACTAGGTAAATATGACACTTGCAAGATAATCTTAACAAATCCAACATAAAGGTGCATTTCTTAGCCCTGTTTTTCTTCCACCTCAAGGCTCTCTTTTATACTTCATTTTTATGGTTGGAGTAGTTATGTATGATATTTAGGAAGTTGGGGAATGGAACCATAAACTCTATCCCAAATGTCGGGATTATATTTTTTTGAGCCAAAATTAATATGTAGTTCAGTTGCAAAACCGTGTGCATAAATTAATATGTACATACGAGAGTTGCTTTTAAAAAATGGGGTTTTAAAATAATTTTTTGAAGAGCAAAAAATAGATTTAAGTAGCAAGTAGGGAAAGAGATGTAACATAGGCCAATGAGTCATCATATACATGTATAATGGAAAATAAATCTATAACACCATAATCCCTCAAGTGAGTAATCCACTTTCCAACCATATTTATGTCACTATTGGACCCAATCTAATAGAATTGGGGTAACCCTTCCACTTATAATGACATGATGTTCACTCCACGATCTCCTTCTAATGAAAGTGGGAGATCTTATCCCCATCCACATAAGCCATTACCTTCAATCGAGATCAATCTTTTAAAGCATGTCTCTCATCCTCCATATCATTTCAAATATAGGTTTTCAATCAAAAAAAATATGTGTTCATTGATATGTAATGGATGAGGGGGCCTCCTCATGTAAGTTATGTTCTACTCAACTAGGAAAATTGTATTAGGATCCCCTATTCATATTCACTTAACCACCACGTTACAATATTTTGATGATAGAGTATGTCTCACCTTAGGGATCTTACCTAATATCCCTATTTATTTAGGGAGTGAGAATATCTCAAATGATGTAACTCTTATGAAATGATGTAACTCTTATGATGGGTCAAGTGGAATACAATATCCTCCTTGGAGGTGATTACATCTATTCCATGAACGATGTGGTGTATTCACAGTCACTCTTTAAGGTCATGAAATTACTTCATGAACGATGCATGCTAAACATTAAGAAAGTATCATACTATGATTCCCCTTCATGGTTTCACACGATATAACTTCACCTAATATTCCTCACATAGTGCCCATGCAGTATTTTTCCACCTCTACTCATTATGCAGTGTCCACTCTAATCGAGAGGTAACCCATTGCTCTAGAATAACCTGCTTTCCACTTTACTTTGGAAACTTCTTTGACCCATTCATTATTTGGAGAATGTATACCTATTTTTAATCCCGGGAATTAATGGTTCTACCATCTCATGAATCTAATCCTCTTTTTAAGATTCACTTCTATTGATTATCAAGACTAAACTACCTCTTTTTATACCTTTGGTACATTATCTTTGGTATTAGGTAGAAACTCCTCCTTTAGTGTATCTTCAAGGATGTCAGGGGTAGCACTCTTGCTCGACTTTGGCCCATATGGCCTCGCTCATGATACAAATCAGGCCCACATGGTGCTCTTTGTGGGAACTAGCATGACACCCTCTTATATCCAACTATCCTTAGTGTAACTCAATTACTAGCCACATGGCCTAGCTTTATTGATCCATTAAGTTAGAAATTGTACGATATCCATTACAATCATATTAGATTAGCTTTAAGAATTTTTCACACCGTGGGTTTTATTTATATGTGTGAATGACACTATCAATAGTTCCATTTCTCACACACCATTTGCGGTTCCCTATTAGGTATATTATCTAAACTAGAATTTAAGTATAGGCATGCCTCCCACTAGAATTTCATTTCATATTTTTCCACCCTTTTAATTCTCCATAGGATGCACCCCATCTTGGCAAGTGGCTTAGCCCAACCACCTTTACATTCTTCCTTGCTCGGGGATAGCCCTAGTTTAGTAACAATTGTTACATTTTAGCACCCATGTTGCCATATACTCCTTAGGATGGGGAGTCCTTATAGTCTACAACCCACGGTTAAGTCTCATACATATCGACTCATCATGTTGATGACCTTACTCTCTAGACTCCCATACTATTGGTTGGTATAACGTCTATTTAATTATCTCATTTCATAATGCCTCTACTTAATCCATATTGTGACATTTCTTTATTTGTATGCCTCCATCCACAAACTCCCAAGGATATTACCACTTATGTCCCTACCTCTAATTCGTCCCATTTATAGTTTTTAGCTCCATCATTTCCATCTAGTTTCTCACTAGGGCATTAACACCTCATGTACTTCCACTATATTTTCCACTTGTTTCCCCCTAAGCATTATGTTGGGATATTATGTCTCTTCAAACAATTATTATATTATTTGATGGGATCCTTTTACCCTCATCGTTATTTTTTAAACTCCCAAGGATATTACCACTTATGTCCCTACCTCTAATTCGTCCCATTTATAGTTTTTAGCTCCATCATTACATCCATGTTGTTTCTCACTAGGGCATTAACACCTCATGTACTCCCACTATATTTTCCATTATGTATTATATTATTTGATGGGATCCTTTTCCCCTCATCGTTATTTTTTAAATCCCTTGACACCCCTTTTGAAATACTATACTCCCACTATATTTTCCACTTGTTTCCCCCTAAGCATTATGTTGGGATATTATGTATTATATTATTTGATGGGATCCTTTTCCCCTCATCGTTATTTTTTAAATCCCTTGAAACCCCTTTTAAAATACTAGGAGTCTTGGAACCTGTTACTTTGTTGCTAGCATTTCTTTGTTTTCTTTGTTTAGAAAATTTGGAATGAGTGACCCTTGTGTCTTATGAATTTTTTTATTTTGTATTTAGGTATATTATAGTCTACTCTTCCTCATATATATGAGGATGGAGGTAGGGGATAATATTAGAGAAAATATATATTTGTTTTTTCTAAAATCAAGTTTTCTCTATTATCCCCCCACCCCCACCCTCAAGGGTGAGGAGTGATATTGGAGAGGGTGAGGGCTAATATTAAAGAAAACATATAAATTTTTCTCTAAAGTTAAGGTTCATTTATTATTCCCCTCACCCCCAAACCTCATATATGAGGGTGAGAGGTAATATTAGAGAAAATTTATTTTTTTTTCTCTAAAATTAAGTTTTTTTTATTATTCACCCCATCCCCAACCCTCATGATATTAGAGAAAACATATATTTTTTTCTCTATAATTAAGTTTTTTTTATCTTTCCCCGCACCCCAACCCTCATATATGAGGGTTGTAGATGGAGGGAATAATATGAGGGTTGGGGGTCGGGAGAATAATAGAGAAAACTCCCATTAGTGTCCATCTTTACTATTTAGATTTATTAAGTTTTAGACTCCAAATTTTCTCCATTTCATTGATTTGTCATTGAATAGCCTCTTCCCTAGTAATTTACCATTCCTCGTGCAATTCTTTTGGTCCCTTTTATGCCGGAATTTCATGATTTTAACAAGAAAAGTCATGAGTCCATATCCTTTTTCCTTCTCAGTAAATCTTTGTAACAGTCACTATTAGTTATCCTATGCTTTTTAGCTTATGATATTTTTCAAGGATTCCCTTATCTACTGAATCTAGTATCCTTCCCTATAGAATTTAACACCTATATTTTATGGATTTTGTGGAGAGGATAGAGTACCTTAATTCAGTTTTCCCCATTAGTATCTTACCTCAAACCAAGAAGCGGAAGTTCTCATTACTCCTTAACATGGTTTCTTCACGCATGCTCAATTTGAGTTCATTATTGCACCTTCAAGATTCATGCACTCGATGGTTTAGTGGTAGAGTTGATTCTACCAAATTCTTAGAAATGTATGAGTTGTATCATCTTTGAGAAGGGATTTACCCTTCAAGTAGCTCCCCACATGTTCGAGCAACAACATTTGTTTCTAAAGATATATATTTAATTATCATACTTTGAATGTTGATCCTTGTGGGTTTCTCTTATACCTAGGTACTAGTGGACTTTCCGATCGACACCAACATCTTGATTCTATGGGTTAGTATTTCTACATTGTGTACCTTCGTTGCATTTTCCTCATTGATGGGTTACTTTAGACCAAGCTCGGAAAGTCCTTATTTCTCTTGGAATTTGAAGTTTCTCATCTACTTGACTCGATCACATTCTCACACCATGATATCCATACATGTTTTTTTAGTTATTTAACCTTATCTTTAGTTCCATGCATTTACCACACTCTATCTATCAGTTACTAAATCCACCTCGCCCCTTCCTATTTAGCTCCTCTAGTTGTTTATCCCTCCCACAAGGGGTAACAACTCCTATATATTCAAATTAGTTGAGTATCCACTATGATTAAATGTTTATCTTGGCCTCTTGATTCTAGGTTTGTATATGGGATTGTTGATAATTATTCTATTATGATCTGGGAGATCTTCACCAAATTAGATCTTGTATTATTTTGTGACCAGATTTTGTCTCATTAGCTTCGCCCATTTTTTCCATGGTCCCTCATTGTATCAATATTTCGATATATATAAACATTCATTGGCATCCCCACCTTGTCCATGCTAAGATCTTGTACACACTTTACCTCTTTGGTTTTTTATTGACAAGTGGTTCTCCTTCACCCTTCATAGGTTTTCCTCCTTCTTTGGACACTCCATTCCCTTCTTGGTCCATCGTGTGCTTGCATAATGAAACTATAATGTGTTTTGGTGATATAAATTACTCCTAATCTCATACACCAGGGGCCAATCTATTATCACCTTGAAATTGCTCACTTGGGCCATTTTCAATAGTTATACATCAATACGTCATTTTGGCATGCATAACCCTCATCCTCAACTCCATTACACCATCATATGATCTAAATATTGATATAAATATCATAGTCAACCTTATAAGTTTACCAAACTTGGATAGAAGAGATATCTTCCCATCAAGTAATGTAGATACAAGATAAAAAAAATACACTACCCCTAAAAGTCATTATTTTGAATTGTTTTATGGCCCATCAATGCACCCAAGATGTTGTGATGGGATGTTAGTTGCATGTGGACCATGTGAAACCCTAATTATTATTTTCAACCTTTGATCTAGTCCTCTTTAACCACTATAAAAAAGATAATGTAAAGAGGGTTATCCATCATCCAACTTTATATAAATCCCTTGAGGTCACTTATACATATCAACCCATCTAAGTAAGGTTATGGTATCAAAATGCCATTAGAACCTTCAAACCTACCTCATTCTCTTGATTCCACATTATAGTATATTTTCCTTTTTTGTTAGCTAGGGTTGGAGTTGGATCACATCGAGGAAGCAAAGGACCCATCCCAAAGAGGGGATTTAGAGCCCATTTTCCTTCATTAAGATTCTTCATTAGGTCTTGTTTGCTTTTCCATTCTAAATGATAAGTTTCACATTATTTATTTCCATGTTCATGTCAAGTAGGATTTCTTTTATGTATTTGGATTTTTACTTTGAATGGAATAGGATCTAATGAATGTGAGAATATCTAGGGCTTTACCTTTAGAGTCTTTAACCATTAATATATCTCTTGATCCATAACCATTAAGTTAAGGGGTGGTTTTTGCTGATCATTGTGACAAACACCCACTAAAAACAAAGTCTTTCCACCATGTGTCTTTGTATGTCATGGTCAAATCCTTGTTTTTTAATGAAATTTTAATTCAAATCCTCACTTTCCATCCGTACCAAATTGATGAGAAAATGCACACAACATTCTGATATGGAGAGTTGTGAGATATGTTGATCCATGTAGTGTCTAAGAAACTTTATTTGAATTGTTGCATATGTGATAGCTTCCTCTATTGCATACAAGATTATAAGAATCAAAAAATGAAGTGGAATAAGAACATCTAAGAAAAATGAATACATCATTATGGATATTGAAGTGTTTAGACTAGTCTTATATGAATCCACCTATTTCAAACCTCCTTACACCTAATCAATACCTAATTCAAAACCCGTATCCACCTATTTCAAACCCCCTCTACTCCTAATCAATACCTTATTCAAAACCCTTATACCTCCCCCACCCACCTAATTCTAAATCCCCTTAATATCGATTATATTTTAATATCTTAAAAATATCCCTTTACTCCTATATATATTACACAACATATTATTGTTGTTTTAGAATTTTAAACCCGTGAGTATCAATTCACATAGTATAATATTACCTAATTATTGAACCCTCCATGTAACCAAGGAATAATATCACCAACTTGTTTTTCACATCCATCACCTATGAATTATCGTTGTATAAAGATCGAATCTAAATGTATCGTGCAATCATTATGTCACAAGGTATCCATCTAATCTATGAAGACTTTTCCTTGCTTTCCTCTTTAAAATGTGAACCTAGATTTTGCATCAAACCATCTCCAATACCACTTGCTTTTGTGCTTTTGTTGTTTTGAGAGGGATGTTGCTAGATGGTATCATACAATAATATGATTTTGTGTTTTTTTTTTAAATTTTGATGTATGCAAGACACTAGAATTCCTATCAAAATATTTTCTTCACAACACTTATTCATCGCCATGGAGATATATATAAAGTTGTTTTTCTTTTATAATTGAAAAACTAAATTATATGATGTAGGGGTTGTACATAAATTCTCTCATTTTTTCATTCTCCTCAAATTGTCTTAGTGGATTTTTTTTAGACATTTAAACCACATGCCACAATGATGATGAATTTATTGTCATGGTTGTTTCATTCCTAAAAATTGCATCCCTTAACCCTTGTAACAAGATTGATTCAATGTAGGATTCAATACACAAAGAAATGTTTATTTTATACATCTATGTCAATTTGGGATTCATGCATCAATTGTGAGCAAGAAAGATCCTTATTTCATCTCCAACTTGTAACAAGATTAATTCAATGTAGGATTCAATACACAAAGAAATGTTTATTTTATACATCTATGTCAATTTGGGATTCATGCATCAATTGTGAGCAAGAAAGATCCTTATTTCATCTCCAACTTATAGAAGTCTCTTTGGGGCATACTTGACCTCAATCTTGATATGTTTACAAAATTTCATCTTAAAACAAATGGTCCAATACAAATTGTGAATTGTGTTCTTGTACATTTTCTTCACATGTATAATAATGGTGTGAGCTCATTCACAAGGAATGAAAAATTGGTTTTCATATAGTATAAATATAAACTCAGTTAGAATATCATGAAACAACCTATCCTTTTTGAAGATTTCTTTGGATTTAAACTAGCCATTATAATGGGAATCACCTATCTAGTCCCTCTAGTTCTAGTAACTTATTACTTTGCAAAAAAAACTCGGAAAAAAACAATGAATTTCATTGAATAAATATAGAATGTCGAGTGCCATGTTCAACACATTATATGGTAAACCACAAAGAAGTATAGACAATGCCATGATAATCATTACTATGCCATACATAACTTTTGAGTTGGTGACAAGGGTTAGCTTACCATCCATCACGAAAGGTTTAATGGTCTAATTTGTAAGCTCGAGGCACTATGATTCCATCCATACACCATCATGGAGGAGTGTGCTTATAATATTTCAAGATTGATCTACCACCATGCCTTGGGTTGCATAAAATATTTAATATTGAATTCCTATGGCCTTACACTCCCTAGTTCTTTAGTAGACCTACCTAGAATTTGATTTCATGCATCAACTTTATATAATGAGTTTGTAGACAGTATAAGGTCTCTTCGAACAGAGACTTATAAAACATAATTTAAGTATAGAAATGTTATCCTAAATTCTTTACACTTCATTATTCAGCATATAACAATTCACTCTTCACCACAATTTAAAATTTAGCAGCATGATAATGAATAACATATTCAACATAAAAAAATGAACAATATAACAATAATTAACACAGGATAATAATGATGATAAATACCTCAAACTGATGTTGTTCTAAAACTCTGCCCCCAAGTTGAAGCTCTGTTGAAAACTGACTAACCTCCTAGCCAGCTAGGAACAGCCTGTCCGGCTCCCTAGCTCCAGGATTCCTTAAGGAAGCCCTCGAGCCCAAAATTACTAGCAACAGGTGCCCCCTATGAAAGTCCTCAAGTCTGTAAGCACATAAACAAATACACACTCTACACTCCTCCTTCCTTCTCCTTCCTCCAATCTCCAAAAAAAATATTACCCCCAAACAAAAGAAGACCCCCTTCTCGAGTGTTCCCCCTTGACTTATCCTCCTTTCCTCATTATTCACCACTTTATCCCCCATTAAGTCTCAACCACCTTATCCCCCTCCATAAATAGATCCAACTACCAATACAATTGTATTATTAACTAACTCTTCATAATAAAAATTAATAATTCATTAAACTAACAAAATTATAAGATAAAATACCTAGAATTTGATTTCATGCATCAACTTTATCTAATGGGTTTGTAGACAAGATTATGAGATATACTTACTTTACTTTATGAGTACAAAACTCATCATGATTTTAAAGCATACTAGTTTACTTTCACAAGCCAAAGTTTGTGGAAAAGATAATGAGATATACTTGTTGTATGATTATAAAACTCACCATGATTTTTAAAGCATGCCAATTTTGCATTCTTACATTCTAGCCATTTATTTCACCCATCTAAACATTTCTCATTGGTTAAACATTTATTTCTTTATTGAAAATTTTTGATGCAATGGAGATTTACACTTGTACTTTATATGCATTTGAGTCTATTTCTATATGACTATATAAAGTTATAAATACTTTATATGACTATCAAACTCCAAAATTTAACAAACCTGTTATAAGTTGAATAAGAACTTGTAGATAAGGTCTTGTTACTAACCCTAGCCATGTTTAGTGGACCTTATTAATGGAAGTCCTACACACCTTCTATGAGTATATCCTTATGGTCGTTGGTATGAGCATTGCATTACCTTATTAGGGCTATGGCTTATGTATACATTGGAAGTTCACTCCATCGTAAATAATGCATGGTTAACTTTCTATGAATATATCCTTATGGTCCTTGGTATGAGCATTGCATTACCTAGTTAGGGCTATGGCCTATGTATACATTGGAAGTTCACTTCATCGTAAATAATGCATGGTTATTCAATATTAGTAGGTGTAGAGGCCAAAAGTCCAGATTTGGTATTTTAAGAAAAAGAAACATTTATAAATACCATAAATGAGTAATTCTTCAGCCAAAATTATGATTTAATCACAAAATTTCAATTTATGAAAGAGATTTAAATCTTACAGATACACCACAAAACATGGGACATCATGCCCTTTCTCCCACTTGGATACCAATAACATATTTCAATAAATCCAAATTTATGCAAAATGAATGAACATATATATATATAGCGAAGATATTTTACACTGAACAGATGGACCAGTCTTTTCCAACGTACTTCAGAATAATGTTAAAAAACAATTAAGTGGCATGTTCGTAAACCACATAGAATCCACAAGATCAAATAAAAGACAAGCCAATTTACCTACCCACTTAGAATCCACAAAATCAAACATAGAACAGAAGCCCACCTACCTACCCACTGCGAGCAACTTCAGTATAAGTAATAAAACACATTTATATAACAGTTAATTCCACTCATACTACACAAAAAAACATATTTCAATAAATTTAAAATATACACAAAGTAATTACCGATGATTATGCAATGATTTCAAAGCATATAAACATTTATGCTGTTCTATATGTATTCAAGTTATGGAAATATGGCAGAACCAGCTGTGTGTGCAATTGTCTTTTATCTATCTCTTATAAATGATAATATTGTATAGGAAATCTGTGAGATTAGGATTATAACGCGTGGAGGAAGCAAAGCCACACCAGGTTAAGATACGAACGATAAGAAAGGGACAAAGTTATAGGTACCCGGCCACAGCAGCTTTTACAATTAAATTCCCACAGAAATATTCAATTGAATCACGTGCGACCGTTGTCAGATATAAAAGCCAAAATGTATGCAGTGGGGGAGGTTATATGCATAATGCGCCGAAGAAGTGTTGGGAACATAAGAGGAAATGGAGTCACATGGAGATGTCATTTTTATGTGGGCTGCATGTGCTTTTTCTTTGCATATGATGTAGAGAACAGCAGAACACAACTCATCAAGAAAAGCATGGATCACAGATTCGTTTGTGCCAGCCATGGGTGTTCAAACTTTTTTTTTGGTTCAACATTATAGAGAAAGTGAGTTGGGAGGCATAGAGGCTATGTTGTTTGGTTTTATTGCATTTAGAGAAGCTCTACAATTCATGATCATGATGGTATATTAAATAATAAATAAATGATGGGAGATGTTTTCACTTAGTTTATGAAAAAATATATTATTTAAACATAAATAACTATAAGTAATATACTTAAAAAAATTAAATCAATTTAAATTCATTTTAAATGGATCTTAAATTTGAGTTATCAAACATTAAATTTATTAAGGTGTAATTTTTTTATCATTTAATATGAAAGAATTAATACATGACATAAAATTAAATGATAAAAAAATTATGCTTTAAAAAATTATATCTTTCTAAATGCTTAATACATCCAATTTAAAATGAATCTTTTTTAATAAAATATATTAGCAAAATTAAATTTGTGTGTGTATATATATAATGATGAACAAACTATTTTATTTTTATTTTTCTTAATCTAATATTTTATTAAAATTAAAATTATATAATAACATTTATATATTTTATACTTGTGATTTTTTAGAATTTTGTTTCTATGCTTCAAAAGCATTAAGAGAAGCTTTCCAAGATCACCATACTTTTGTTGAGTTAAGATGTTATGAAGGTTTTTGTTCAGTTAAGAAGTTAGGAAGGTTGGTAGTGTGACAAATATTTTGAAAATGAGATATAATATGGGTATAGGTTGGACAATCTAAGAAAACGTACTTTTAATTTTCAACCTTCTTAGTGTCACAAAGGTGACACATGGTTTCATCCCATGATGAATTAGGGATTGACCAACTCCGCTTTTCACTATGGAGCTAAAGAGATTTTTTTCTTATCTTAGCAATGTTTATTTTTTTCTTTACTCTTGGCAAAACCCATGGATAATTTTGATCTTCTAGATTAGGTTTGATTACATCCTTATAATACTTTTTTTTTCCCTCTAACTCTTTATGGCACTTCTCCTTAAATTTTGATTTGATGATTTTTTTTAATAGTATCTTTATTCTGCAAAATAGTGTCTTCCATGATTCCTCAATAATTTAGCCAAGACCAGGCATATTTATTCCATCCTCATTTGAGTCAATGGTGGTTAAGACTCGATTTTGAAGCAATTTTAGGAAGCCTCTTGTCTTCCATGTTGTTTAACTTGTTCTTATACATTAGGTATCTAGTCATAGCCATGCTCTCAATGGGGGAGAGACTTGTTTCAATGAGGAGGATGAGATAGGGCATATTTCCTTTAATTTTGAGATTATAGGTTATAACATTATTTTTTATTTGCTCTATCTTTCTTGAGGATTCACTAGAGATACTACAACCCCACACTTCACATCCATAAAGAATAAAAGTTGTAAAAAGAGTCTCAAAGAGGAGTTTCTTCTTATCCCAATTCCAAAGATCATCTGATTTACAATTGTTTTCAAGACAATAATAAGCTTCCCATCCCCCAATAATCATTTTCTCAATGATATAATTCTAATTCAACTTGTGGTGAATATCAATTCCAAAATATTTGTATGAAGTCACTTCCATATCATAAGTGATCTTATTAAATTTAATAATCATGAACTTAGTCTTATCAGTATTAACAGTCACACCCATATTATAGCAAATTTTTTGAAAATTCTTAGTTGGTTTTCAAGAAATATATTTAAAAATAATAGAAAAATTATTATTAAAATTTAATAATAACCAAATAAGTTTTATAAAAATTTTATTTATAACATCATGTTTTATCATTATTATATTTTAATTTTATTAAACATAAAAAATATTTAAAACTTTTGCAATTATGATACGAATATGCATTCTTCAAATTATTGAGTATAAATTTTATAATTTTTTTTTTAATATTTCTATTATATTATAAAATTGTATGCATTCTTCAAATTATGTATTATTTGAGTATAAATTTTATAATCAATATTTTTTTAACATTTTCATTATATTATAAAATTGAATATAAAATAGAAAATCGTTTGAAGTATATATGTTTACAAAATATTAATATTTTTTTTATTAAATTATATTTTTATTTATTAAATTTAAAAAATATTATTAATAATAAAAAATTATAATTATATAAAAATCAAAAGAAATCCAATTTATACCATAAGTGTTAACCATTTTTTTTTTTAATTTAAGTTTTTATTTTTTTTATTTTGTTTTATTATATGACGTACCCAAAATGTAGCATTTACTCCTCTATCATATGACATATTTTGTTTGATTTAAGGTAACACTTTTTTGGAAAATATAGCTATTCTTATTTTATTTTAATTTAAATATATATTTGGAAAATGTAGAAAAGTGATCAATTTTATTTTAATCACATTTCAAAAATTATTTATAATTTAGAAATGATAGCCTAATTAATAAACACATGAAGATAATAACACATACATAGAGGAAAAACAAAAATTAGGGGCAATGGTATTTTTTTATTGTTTAACTAATTTTGGAGAAATGTTTTACAAGTTCCAAGAATCTTCTCATAGGCTTCTAAATTTAATGAGCAGAGATCTCAAGCGTTTCCAAATATATCAAAAGTCAAGCGCTTGGGATCCTCCTAATATAATTGCAAGGGTATGTGTTGTCACCACCCAACAATCTCCACTTTGACCACAATTTCCTAATACCTTTCCCAACAAATCAAGCATCACCTTCCTTCCGGCCAAGTGAGCCTTCACCTCTCAATTCTAGGATAATTTCAATGGAGTATGAAATTCATGGGCTCTCATAACATGAGATACCAAAACACGGGTGCCTAAAACTAGGACTCATAACCTAACTTTCTCCCCTCTTTCCCATGATGAGAACCGACTAAAATTCAAATTCAAGGTATCTGAGAATACCGCATGCTCCCCCCATCACCTAGGTGTATGTATAGACTTTATCGGTGAAATTTAAAACACGGGATACACATGCCTAACTAGGTATTACATTTGAATGCCAAGTTACACAAGAAAATTTTAACTCCACCTTTAACCTTGCATTCAAAGGCTCTACCTTACCATTGTTTCTATTGTTGCACATCGTCACCCACTTGTGGAGTTGCTTCAATGTTCCCTCCAACACCTAGATGAATAAAAATATTATCACAACTCAAGAAGCATTTTGAAAGGCCATACGACCCATGGGAAGCATGCCCCCATAGTTAGGCTTGGCCTATCGTCCTTTTGAAGTTCGACAACCACTACCTCTAATGTAGTCATCACCAAAGACACACTTGTTGCATCCACCAATGCAATCCTACTAACTATCAAAGGATTAATTATACCATTGTTTACCATGTCCACATATTCACCTTTGGCAGAAAAATGTGGAGCCAACATGAAGATCCGATGCATAAATATGTTTGATCGTCATATTCATATGATTCCTCGAATAATCATGCACCTTGTAGTCCTCCAACTAAATAATTGAAGAGGAACCCATAGGGCACCACAACCTTGGTCAGGAACAATGCCACCACAACGATCATTATCAAGTCATCCTCTTTGTGTTTTGTGGTCTCTCCTCATGTAATTGTCTCAACTCACCCAACAACCAATGACAAAAAATGACTCTCGGGAAGCACACCAAGTATGCACCCCTTGTCTGCACCAACCTGTGGAATGGATCATTCGGCCCTTCCTGAATCCACATCGTCCTTTCCGGAACTCTACAAGAACATAGAACTAAGCTGCATGTTTCTCAATGACTTTGACACCTTATTGAATACCTTTAGCACAACAAACTTAGGCTAATGATTTCCTTAATACAATTTGCAAAGAAGTCAAGATGTCCATGGGTTCTCCCATTGTTTCAATAGATTTTCCCCCCATATTCCATGGCTTCACCGGGGTAAAGAATGCCATCCACAAACACATTCCTGATTCCTAGAATGCATGCTAAATGTCACACCAAATGGATGGACAGTTCAAAAACAGACGAGACGTATCCCAACGATCTAGTCTCTTCCTCACATGGCTACCCTCACATCTGTCATAAAGTTGTGAAGCCCGCATGTTGGAGCAAGAAATTTTGGGACTAGTTTGGGAATTGCGAAGGAGAAAACCACACAACAAGTAGGCCAAGGGTCAGTGTGCATGGAAGAAAGGAAGGAAGTTAGTTCATTTTTAGGGGTGAGTGCATGTGAAAGACATAAAACAGTTAGAAGTTATTATGCATTTTGGTCCATTTTGTAATGGGTTAATCCCTAATGTAAATGTATAAATATGTAAGGGATTTTGGGTAAAAAGTACCTATTGAAGTGGTGATAAGTTTGAGCTGAGTCATGTGTGATGAATAAGTGAGGCTAAGTTTATATAAGGAGAGAATGAGCTAAGTGTGCAATGTTTTTGTGAACGACAAGGGAATTTTGGGGTAGAAATGAAATATCATGTCTCATTGCAGTGCATACCTTTTGTAAGAGATGATGATGAGTATTAATATAAGAAGTTTGTTGTTGTGGATGTAGCCTATATTGGGTGAACCACATTAAAATATGTTGTATCTGTGTTATGTTGTGATGCGTTTTTTTATTGTTTTATTTATTGTGCGTACTTTATGTATGTTGGTTAATGTGAATATGTTATCAGTTCTGATTATTCTATGCACATAATGTATGATATAATGAATAAATGTTAAGTCGAATGGCTATGATTATTTCATCTCTTCCCTTCAAGACTGTGTAAAATTGGTTTGTCTAGTCCCCATAGGTAATTCGTGTGAGACTTCACATACTTGCAAGTGATGCCAAAAGGGTTAGTATCGTAAGGGTTTTGTTGGTGTTTTCATGTTGGACCCCCGGTCTGCCCACTATGCGCCAACAAATTGTTCCATTGCTGGGATCGATATTTGCAAATAAGGGGAATGTTGAGGATGACTAAGGAAGAGATCAGACATTGACTAGAGGAAATAGAGCACGAGTTTGCTAGAAATCATAATAAGAACCCATGTATCAGTTTAGAACAATGGTTGCAGAGGTATGTATTCACATATTTACATGATATTTTTTTTTTATTTCTTGAATTTTTTGGCTGAGTGGATACAAAGGTTAGCTAAAAAGAACAAAAAAATTTGCGCTATGGTCCTAAGGAATTGGAACCCTGATTTGATTCAACAGTTGAATACTATAGGTAATCATATCTCACACTAGTTGATTTTTGGCAAGATAGTATATTAGGTGGTTATATTATTGAGTTTGTTATGGATTGTACCCAGTCATATAGTGTTGTTGAAAGATAATTCTTTAAGGGTCCACACAAAAGATACTTGAAATCATTGTCTACTTCGAATTAGATTGCCTTACTAGATGAGGACCTTCGTGTGCATAGGGGGATTAGGCAATGACCATGGAATGGTATGAAGGTATGGAAAAGAAGGAATGAGGAATGGATGGGATGAGGATGTTGAGAGAAAAAGGATGTGAAATGGACGAAGAGGTCGGGGTATTGCGTAATGGTAAAATATTTAGGCATAGTAGGAAAAGGACTATGGCTGAGAGAGAAGGGAAGCACAATGAAATTGAGGAAAGAGACATTGGTGTAATACTCCAGATCAAAGAGACTCTATGCACAGAAGGGAAATACCATAAGCTTAGTCAAATAGAAGAATATCCATTACATCCCACTCAGGCTAGACTCTACGTCAAACCCATGACCCATCTCCAAGAACTGAGGTAAGATTTGAAATTTTGTCACTTGTAGTTAGTAAGGGAATTAAGGATATAAATAAAGGTAGTGAGAGTAGTGGAAGTCATATGCAAAGTCAGAATCAGTTAGTGTCATCAGGGAAGAATACCATGCAAAGAAAAAAGGTAGGGTTAGACTCCACTTTTAGAATGCATGTCTTCCATGGAGTGGGGAAAGAGGATCCACAACAACAATAGTTTATTTGTAAAATGATGTGGACAGTGAAGAAAGTCCAAGATGATGATGCAAAGTTTGCGCAGTTGGTAACAAACTTAACAAAATGCACATTACTATGGTAAATGAAGTATCAATCAACTATACCTACAGGACAAACCAGAACATTAGTAGACATTGGGAAATCCTTGTTGAAAGAGTTCCAGAAGAAGAAGTCTGAGTCACAGTGTATTATAGAGATGAAATAGATCAAGCAATTGTCAAATGAGTTGGTATGGTATTTTTATGAGATATCCAAGATCTTAAAGGATCGTTTGGTTTTCCAGATCCCATATGAACATCATAGGGAGTGATTCATTGCAGGATTGTTGCCGCATATACGCTCCCCTTTGACATAGAAGAAGATTACATCGTTTCCAGATGCCCTAGAGATTTCTATTAGGTTAGAAGCATCCATTGTAGTAGAAACTGGTGTAAGTATGGCTCAGGTCTAGTCACAATTAGCACCATTGGCCATTCAATTGCAAGAACTGGATAAATTAAAGGAAAAGCATGAAAACCTCTCCTGTACTACATGTAGAACAAAAGGTTGTCATATGAATGAGAATCTAACTTTTAAGGAATATTTGGATACAAGATATTTGAATACTTTAGGAGTATGGTGAGAGATATGTAAAACTATGGGTCATCATCCTACTACTTTCCCGTTGCTATAGAAGTACTAAAGCACTTCTAGAAACCTGTTTTGTAATTTTTGTAAGTCTATCGGACATGATGAAAACGAGTGTTGTGCGCTAGATCTCATGAGAGAGAACATTGCAGATGCATATAGAGTCCAAGGAGAAGAAGGACGATAAGGAGTGGTACCACAACATAATACTCTAAGAGGTTACAATCAAGGAGTAAGAGGAGGATTTAGAGGTCACAAAAGAGGAGGATTTGGCAGAGGAAGAGGCTCGATTATATGTTATAACTGTAAACATCCTAGGAATTTGGCATGAGACTGCCTGAATCATTGCACGACATGCACTTACTATAGAAAACTGGATCATGTGACATAAGACTATCCACAATTGATCACAAAGTGGTAAGAAAAGAGGAACTGGAATGTGCAGATGATAGTTGCATAGGAGCACGATGAACGGCTTAAGGTATACTCAATTACACGGGAAGGAGTGAGAGAAGGAGTCGATGTAACAAAGAAAGGAAAGAAGACTGAGTAGTGGGTCATGAAAGTAGTAGATACTCCTCCATTGTTTGATCCTAGAAAATAAAAAGATACATACAAGAAACCAAGGAAAGAACTGTTGGAGACATAATGGATAGCATCAACTTCGACTGCACCACCTATGTATGATAGGCCATCAGTGTATGGCATGCCACTAGTCTATGACCATTGAGAAAGGAAAGTTGAGAAGGAAAGTACGCTAGGAAGTTTCTTAAATATTTGTTTAGAATTAATGAACGATGGGACTACATTAAACACAATGTGTGATATGATTGACCAATGCGTGCAAGATAAATAATCCCTTGTGATACAACAAACAGTTAACTAGGTACATCGCAAGAGAAGTATGAATAGGAAATTACGACTAAATGCATAGATAGGATATTATGAGATCGATAATATCATTTTCGACCTGGGATCTAATGTGAATTTCCTTTTGAAGAAGACCTAGGAGACTATGAGAAAACCAAAGTTAATTTGGTCACCTATTCAATTAATGTTAGAAAATCAACATAATATTGTTACGATTGGAAGGTGGTTAGGGGTAAATATTAACATTGACAAAGTGTGCATTATGGTTAATTTCGAAGTACTCAAGATAGTAAATGGTAGTATTCCTTTTGTAGCATTATTAGGAATTGATTGCAATTTTGATAACCAAACCTTGATTGATATGAAGAAGAGACAGATGGTATTTGAAGGAGGAGATTTGAAAGTTACTAAGCCATTGGATCCCGCAGAGGGAAGAATATATGGGAAATCGACAAAGGGAAAAGATCTTGATAACCTCTATAATGTGACTACACAGATGTATGACTATGTGAACCCTATTGTTGATGGTACACTCAGTTGTTGAAGTATTACTTTTTTAGCATTGGCTTCAGAAGAAGCACTGGAGCATTGCCAACATATATTACATGAAGTATCAACAAGGATATGTGTTCATGTTACCTGGGCATTATGATCGATTGGAATTGAGGTATGTGATTCCCCGAAGTATGATGGATTAATATCCATAGAGTCTTTTATATAAAGGAATTTGTATTGCAGATACCAAATCAACATATATTATTATCTTTAGATGTAACATTGAAAGCGACTTCTACAAGATGGTGGGTTGTGCATGACATAATAATAGAGGATTGGAAGCAATGCAAATGATTGTTACAGGTTAGATTTGGGGACGGAAAATAATATACTGCACAGAAATATATAGGGTTGAGTTGTTCTACAGGGAATGTTACACAATGCATTGCAACATGGAGATCAGTACCATAGAAAGAATAGATTCACTATTTTATACACACTTTGGATATGATTCCGAAGAGCTGGTACTTAAAGATGGAAGTGCACAGCGAGACAGTGGATTGGGAAGAGATGACTCACAAATTCAAGGTTACTTTCATTTTTGAATATGATGGCCCTTCAATAGACACAAATCTACAGGTGATCAAAGAAAACAATTTCACATCAGAATAATCGACAGAACTAGTACCCATATGTAGTGGGCATAGATCTTCTGCAATGGTTCTAGAAGTTTTGGAATGATATAATGTCATTGGAGAAGATGAGGAGGATGAAGATCCGAGAAATTTACAAGTAACAGAAAGTAAACAAGAACGTCTAGTAGAAGGTCCAAAAATTGAATCTATTGTATATGCATACAACTAAGAACGTGAAAAGTGAATATTGGTATAGAGGATAAGCCCAAGTTTTTGAGCATAGAAGATTACTGGAAGTGATAGACTGTTAAAAAAATTGTTGATTTACTGCATGAATATAAGGATCTGTTTCCGACTACATTTTCAGAGATGAAAGGGGTTGTTGAAGAGTTATGAGATATGAAGATCCCTTTGAAACCATATGCTAAGCCAGTTAAGAAAATACCATATTGGTTGAACCCGATGTATAATAAAAAGGTAAAAACAAAGATAGATAGGATGTTAGAAGCAAGAATTATTGAACCTGTCATGGAGTCAGAGTCAATTAGTCCGAAGGTGGTTCAGGATAAGAAGACATGAGGAATAAGAACTTGTGTAGATTTCAGGAAATTGAATGATGCTTGCTTACAATATCCATTTGTTACTCCATTTACATATGAAGTGTTAGAGAATGTAGGAGGACAAGAAGCCTACTCATTCACTGATGGATTTTCAGGATATCATCACATTAGTATTTTGCAGGAAGATAGACATAGGACTACATTTGGGACAAAATGGGGATGTTACCAGTACACAGTTATGCTTTTGGATTGAAGAATGCACTAGTGATATTCTCTAGAGTGGTTGTAGCAACATTTAAAGACTTTATTCATAAATTCCTAGAAGAATACTTGGATGACTAGATAGGGTTTAGTTTGTTGAAATACCATGTTGAAACTCTACACTCGATGTTGGATAGATGCAAGCAATTTCAGATATATTTGAACTTAAAGAAGTGCATCTTCTATGCATTGTTTGGTATTTTGTTTCTCCAAGTAGTATATAAATATGGACTATTGATTGATCCTATGAAGATTGTTGTAATTTTTTATTTTCCACTGCCTACTTCAGTGCGACAGTTACGAACAATGTTAGGTCATACAAGATACTAGAGGAACTTTATTAGGGAATATGCACAAATCATATATCCATTTGAAAATTTCTTAAAGAAAGAGATTAAATTTCAATGGAATGAGGAATGTCAAAAGAGATTGGATACCTTGACGTGCACAATCTAGTTACAATGCCAATTTTGGCATTTCCAGATTGGAAGAAGGAATTCCATGTTCACGTGGATGCATCATCTATAACGTTAGGCACATTTCTAGCACAACCAGGAGAAGGATATTTAGATCACCCCATTGCATTTTCCAGCATAAAATTGTTAACTACATAATAGAATTATACTACTATAAAACGTGAAGGATTGGAAATGTTGTATGCATTGCAGAATTTTAGACATTGTCTAATCGGTTCAGATTTTAAAATGTACAAAAATTATTCTTCCCTGAGATACTTGGTCAATAAGCTAGTGTTGGGGGGGGCGGGGGGGAAGATATGCAGATGGTTGTTAGTATTCTAGGAGTATGAATTTGAATTAATTGTGAAACCAATAAAGTTAAACTCATGTTTGGATCATTTGTCGTGCATACTATCAGGGGAAGATACAGGAAATTTGGATGACATCCTCCTAGATGCACACTTATTTGTAGTTGAGATGGTTGATGATTATTTTGGAGATATAGACCATTTTTTTAGTACACGAATAGTGATATGGATTTTATGAGCAGAACAAAATGAATACAGATTATTAACAGGTACTTAACACAAAATAACAGAGATACAGTAAAACTAGTTTTCTATTCAATAACAAAATAAGCTGAAAAAGTAAAATGTAGCAGAAACAAGATTGTTGGAATGGTGGCGGCTTATCTCTAAGAAGAGATGTGACGGCAATGAGAATTCACAAGAAGATGGTTACAACGAGGCTCTGAAGGCCTTTTTACAATAAGAAAGAACTCCAAAATCCCTAGACATCCAAAAACCTAACCCTAGGAGATGAAGCGCCAAAAGTCATGTGGGCCCTGTTTGGGTAAGTTAGTACATCAACTTCTCGGGGTCGTAACTTTTGCATACGATCTCTGTTTTAGGCGTGTGATAGCCCATTGGAATGGTATTGTCGAGGAGATTCATTTTGGGGGCTCAACTATGACTTCAAATATCATTGAGGAGATCGATCCCAAAAAACCTTCATTTAGGCCCTCAAAATGGCCCCGAAAGTTAAAATTGCTAAAAATAGTAAATTGCCAAAAATGTCAGAAAACTATTTTGAGCCAGTTGGAAAAGGTGGGTGTCCATTGATATCCATTTGGATCAATCCTCACTCCTTAGGAAGAAATGGTATCCATTGCGTTGAGGTCCCCCATCAGATGAGGAAATTTTTGTTGAACTTGGCCCCGAGTGAGCCACTTGCCTTGGTGTAGGAGTTGCCCTGCTTTGATGACTCGATAAAGATGGATCCTTTGTTGTTGAGTGCCCTTGATCTGTCTGTCCAAAATATTATCATTGGATGCCTATTGTATGTAGTCGGGTTGAGCTCTGTTGGTGTCAGTTGTTATGCTACTTCTGAGGTGTCCAATAATGGTGGGAAATAAGGGCAAAGGAGATCCACGTTGAACACTATGTGCAGGCCAAGGAAAGGAGGAATGTTGAGATCGAAAGCATTATCCCCCATAGCCATGGTGATAGTGTACAACCCATAATGGAGTGGGCGAAGCTTCCGATGGGGTCCTGTAAGGAGTTCTGTCTGCAAGTGCAACCAAACTTTGTCGCCCACCTGAAACTTATGTGGCACCCAATGTTGATCATGGCATTGTTTGTACTTGTCAATGGACTTCTGTAGGATATCCTGAACCTCTTGGCAGATGTGATGGATCCTCTCAATGAACCAGGTGGCTTTGCCAGCTTCAGTTGGAGCATGAGATGAGTCAGTCAAGGTGACCACAAGGGGAAGTGCAACATGTATGGGACCCAATGGTTGGAATCCCAACACCACTTGAAAGGGGATATGGCCAGTTGAGCTATGTAGGGCTCGGTTGTAGCTATGCTAGACATAAGGAAGGCTCTCATCCTGTGTGTGAGGGTGCTTTGAACTATATATGCGAAGGATATGCACAATCATTCGATTTACAACCTCGGTTTGGCCATCTGTTTGGGGGTGGAAGGCCATGGATTTGGTGAGCTTGGTGTCCAGCAGTGACTAGAGGCTTGACCAGAATTTGTTGAGAAATCGACTATCTCGATCTGAGACAATGGTTTGTGGGATTCCAAAATGTACCCAGACTCGTTCAAAGAAGATCTTGGCAGTGGCCTCTGTTGTGATGCTCTTCTTGTAGGCAACCAGAATCGCCATCTTAGAAAAGCGATCAACAACCAAAAAACACAGTCATTTCCCTGCTTGGTGGATGGGAGGCCCAACATGTAGTCCATTGAGATGGATTCCCATGGCCTGTCAGGAGTGGGAAGAGGGATGTACATGTCCTATTTCTCAGTGGTCGGTTTGGCAATAGCATAGGCAGTGCAGGACCTGATATACTCCCTGACCTCCTGTCGAAGTTTCGGCCAGTATAAATGTTTCTGTAGCATCGCCACTGTCTTTTCAACAACGAAGTGTCTTTCCACCCGACTGTAGTGGGCTTCCCAAATCATCTTCACTCGCTCACTTGATGGAACAAATATATGGCCCAGATGACAAAACAACCCATCTTGAAGATGGAAATTATTGACAACTGCGTTTGCACCCAACATTTGGTAGGTGGTGGAAAAGTTAGGGTCTGTCTCATAGAGTTGGGGCCATCCAGATGTCTCATGGCCGCAAGAGTCTAGCACCGTGGTGAGTGCTGCAACTGGCAGTCTGCTGAGGCAATAAATGATGCAATTGGTGCTTCATGTTTTATACTTGATGTTGAGGTGGAATTGTTGCAAGTATGTGGACCAATTTTGATGGAGGTCACTCTGCAATTTTCCCTGTGTCTGCATGAACTGTAGTGGATTATGATCAGTGTGGATGATTGTCTCCTTCCCAAGAATGTAATGTCTCCACTAGAATCATTCTTGCACAATGGATTACATTTTTGTGTCGTAAGTAGGGTACTTACGGACATTATCTGATAGTGTCTCACTATGATAGGCCACGGGGTGGTCATGCTGAGTGAGAACGGTGCCCACAGCATAGTCTGAAGCATATGTCTCTATCTGAAAAGGTTGTTTCAGGTATGGTAGTGATAGTACTAGGGCTGAGCATAAGCATTGCTTCAAATCATCGAACGCTTGTTGTTGTGACCGGCCCCATGTCACCTTACCACCACCCCTATTTATTTGGCTGAGGGCCCATGCAATATGGGAGAAACCCAACATGAACCTGTGGTAGAAATTGGCAAGGCCCAAGAAGCTCCAAAGTTTAGTGAGTGTTGTTGGGGCTGGCCAGTCATGGATAACTTGGATCTTGGCTGGATCCACATGTACGCCATGTTGATCAATGATGTAGCCCAAGTAATGGACCCTGTCCATGCCAAAGGAGAATTTTTCCAAGTTGGTGTATAGCTTGTGTTGTCGCAGGGTGTGCAGAACCTGTTGAATATGATGCAAGTGTTCGGCCCGAGTCTTGCTGTAAATTAGAATGTCATCCAGATACACCACTACAAAAGTATTGGTGAATGGTCGTGGGATATCGTCCATCATCCTCGTGAATTTGGTTGGAGAATTTGTCAAACCAAAGGGCATGACCAACCAGTCAAAAAGGCCTTCCTTTGACTTGAAGGCGGTCTTCCATACATCTATCTATTCTATCGGGACCTGGTGGTAGCCAGACTTCAGATCAATCTTACTGAAGTATTTGTCCCCCGTGAGTTGATCAAGGAGGTCATCAATTTGGGGAATCGGGTATCGATTTCTGACCGTGATTTTATTTAGAGCCTGGTAATCAATACAGAGTCGCCAAGTTCCATCTTTTTTCTATACTATCATGATTGGGCTCCTGCAAGGTGATGATATGGGGCAGATGTGCCCCTTGTGGAGAAGTTCTTGGATCTGTCGATTGATATCCTCATTCTCTAACAAAGTGTGATGATAGACTGGCCCATTGGGTAGCGATGTGTCGAGGGTCAAATCGATGGGGTGCTTGACTTGGCAGTGCAAAGGTACCCCTGTAGGTGAGGAGAAGATATCCAAGTTTTCTTCCACAACCTTATCTACTTGCTTCTGCTATGTGGAGAGGTCAGCCACAAAGACCATGGATGTGGCTGTGATCTTTCGCTTATTCTGAGAGCGAATCACAAAGAAGACAAACTTCCCTGTCTGAGAGATGGCCTTCCTGCATTACTTAGCAGAGATCAAGGAAATAGCACTAGGTGGGACTGCCTCGGGTATCCTATACAATTTCTTGTTCGAAGTAATAATAGCACTACGAGGCCTAGACTCATATACAGCATGACGTTTCCATAAATAAGGTTGGTCCAAAAGAACATCACAAACTTCGAGAGGAGAAACATCACACAATACCTCATCTTTGAAGGGCTTGTTGTCGTATGACAGTCGGCACTATTGGTTGACGTAGACATTTCTTCCTTGGCGGAGCCATCCAATGGTGTATGGTTGTGGGTGCGGCATTGTTGGCAGGGCCAGCCGCTTGACGACCTCTTCCGAGATGAGGTTCATCTGGATACCTCTATCAACGATGAAGTGCAGCGGGGTGCCTTTTACCCACATCTATGAATGGAAGAGGCGCTCTCCTTCTTCTGGCTTGTCTAGTTCACTAGGCTGGAGCTTGGTGGTAGCAACGGTGGCACTAGGTTCTGCATCAATGATCCATATTCCCCTTTCTGGTTCTGGCTCAGAGTCATAATCTACATATGATTCAAAGGATTTCACTTCGGCCACCAGCAACTTCTTTGAGCGACAATCAACAATGTTATGCCAAGGGCTCTTATGGAAGTCACACCACTTCTCGGTATCTTTCTTTGTCTTTCCGTTTTCCTTCCTTGCTTGCGGCTTGGACAGGTTTTCCTGATACTATCCATCTTTGCTCCGTTATTTTTTCGGCGGGTTGGGGCCACCCTTTCCAGGCTTTTGTTGTGAGGGGTTCCCAGGCCCAAATTGCCGCATCTTTTGTTTGAGCTTCTGCTTGATTTTGACGTTATATCGGTAGGCTGTGCCCAAGGATGAGATGTCCAAAAATTCCATTTCGGTATGGATGTATCTATGCAGAGCACCGCGATACTTGAGAACCAGATGTCGCTCTGAATCTTTGGTACCCAAATTGGTGCACAAGGTGTGGAGGATATTTGTGAAATCTGGCACTGCTTGGTCTCTTTCTTGCCGCAGTGTGGTCCATTTGGTATATAGGTCGTCATAACTTCCGACAGGGTAGTATTGTTCCTTAATAACATCCTTGAAGGATTCCCAGGTGGCCGTGACTAAAAATAATGAGGTTTCATCTATTTCCTTTTTCTCACAGAAAGTTTCCCACCAATCTTTGACATGGGGAATGGCTTTGAGGAGCGCAAAAATAATCTTTTGTTTATTCGAAAAGTTATGGACAGAAAAATACCCTTCTAGTAGATTCAACCACTTGTTTACAACATCTGCATCTATTTGACCTTCAAATATAGGAATATCAAAGTTTATTTGTACCTTGAAGGGGGAGGTGCCTCCATTCGAGGAAGATGTGTCCCCTGTTGGTATCCGCCGAAGGATTTGCGTGAAATTATCCATCATCTCGTTCCTACGTTGCGTGAGGGATTCCTCAATCAACAGTTTGAAAGGATATCCTATCCTGTCATCTTTATTTTCTCCTTCAATGAGAGGTCACTTGGGCATGCGAGAGATTCTTTTCTCAAGAGAAACAAGCTTGAGACCCAACTCTTTGTACTCTGACCTCGTTGGGGACATGCATTAAGACGACAAGGAGCAGACCGCTATGATACCACTGATCTGGATTTGATGAGAAGAATGAAATGAATAAAGATTATTAATAGGTGCTTAACACAAAATAACAGAGATACAGTAAAATCAGTTTTCTATTCAATAACGAAATTAGTTGAAATTGTAAAATGCAGTGGAAACAAGCTTGTTGGAATGGTGGCGGCTTATCTCTAAGAAGAGATGTGACGACAGTGTGAATTCACAAGAAGAAGGTTACAATGAGGCTTTGAAGGAATTTTTACAATAAGAAAGAATGCCAAAAACCCTAGACATCTAAAAACCTAACCCTAGGAGATGAAGCGCCAAAATTCATGTGGCCCCCGTTTGGGTAAGTTAGTACATCAACTTCCCGAGGACGTAACTTTTGCATACGATCTTCGTTTTAGGTATCGTCGTGATAGCCCATTGGAAAGGTATCGTCGAGGGGATTAATTTTGGGGTCTCAATTATTCCTTCGTTTATAATTGAGGATCTCGATCTCAAAAAACCTTCATTTAGGTCCTCAAAATGGCCCCAGAAGTTAAAACTGCTAAAAATAGTAAATTGCCAAAATTGTCAAAAAACTATTTTGAGCCAGTTGAAAAATTGCAATTGCGAAAAAGAAGCAGTTAGTAGTGAATATAATAGACTATCAACTAATATCAATAAATTTGTATAAGTTAGGAGCCGATGGTATTCTGTGACGATGCATGTATTAGAGCATGAAAGAAATACGAAATTGTTAGAGGCACATGAAGGAGTTACAGGAGGTCACGATGCAGGAAAAGAAATTTCTCATAATATTTTGCGTGTCAAACTATGGTGGCCCACCCTTCACAAGGACCCTAAGGAGTCGAGTTTGACCTGTGATGTCTATCAGAGAATTGGGAAGCCTTCTAAGAGAGATGAAATTCCTTTAGTACCACAAGTAACATTGCAGGATTTTGATAAATGTGTAGTTGATTTTTTTGGATCAATCAATCCACGAGGGAAAATGTCAGGAGTGAGATACATCATCACTGCAACAAATTACTTGAACAAATGGGATGAGGAAGAACCTGTTAGATACTGCAGTGAGGAGAAATATGTGCGATTTCCTTTTGAGAATGTGGTGACAAGGTTTGGATGTTTGAGAATCCTTATGAATGATCAAGGAACTCATTTTTGAATAATAAGATTGTTGTGTTGATAGAGGAATTTCATTCTCATCATCATAAGAATACAATGTATCACCCTCAGGTGAATGGAATGGTGGAAGCATTCAACAAGATCTTAGAACATGCATTCGCAAAGGTATGCAATGCTAGTCTAGATGATTGGGACTTGAGGATTCCAACTGTGTTATGGGCATACAGGAAAACAAGTAAGAAGTTGATAGGACATACACCATTTAGATTAGTATATGTTTAGGAAGTAGTTATGCTTATGGAATTCATTTTTTTGAGTCTACGTATTGCCACGTTGACAAAGCTTATTGACTCAGGTACAGTAGAAAGAAGACTGTTAGAACAAGAAGAACTCGAGGAAGACCGTTTTGTATAAGTATTCCATCAACAAGTTCCGAAAGAGCATAAGAAATACTGGCATGGTAGAAACATTAAACAAAAGAAGTTTGAGAGAAGAGACTTAGTTTTTCTTGCTTACAACAAGTTTTTGCATCACACTAGAAAGTTCCAAATGCATTGGTTAGGCCCATATGTGATAATATCTATGATAGAGGTAGATGTTGTTTAGTTGGATAAATTTAATGGGGAACCCATGGAAGGACTGGTGAATGGCAGTCGAATGAAACTGTATAGGGACAGTCTGGCCTCTGTGTACTAGCTTAACTACACAGAATGTGTACTATAGCAATTGCATAATAATATTTGCATTATAGAAAGAAAAAGAAAGTAAGAAAAGAAATAAAAGAGTTTGGGGAAAGAGACAGAAGGTTGAAGTTATGCATAAGGTTTTGCTCAAATAGTTAAACTAGTAAGGAGATAAACCGGAAAATGTCGGAGAGATGTAGAAAGAGGAAATAACTATGCACAGGTAGGAGGATTGAATTGCAACAAATATATATGTAGAGGGAGGGAAAATTATTAAAGAACATACATGTTAGGACAAACATTAAAGAGAAAACATGATGGTGAGGTAGTGGAGACGTGAAGTCAAAAAATAATAATGGTAAGAGGATTTTCACAGGATGGACAATATAGAATATGATCCATCAAAGGATATGAAGTGAATGAAGAGTTAGGGAAATAATTGAATGAAAATCCAAGTGAATTATACTCTAAATTTGGGCGCCAAAAAGAATGCAAACAACTAGCAATGGGCTATAAAAAAAGATGAGGGGTCGACAGGAAAATATTATTGTTGTTCGAGCATTCAGAAGGACATAAAGAGTTGATCAAGTTTGATAGATCTGAGAAAGTAAGTTGCGGATGTCAGTTAAATGTAGAGAGAAATGGTTCCAACAAGGACAGGAGAAGACCCATCATTATAGAAGAAACAATGCACCAAGAAGAAATCTATACATGTATTCAAGGAAACCCCAGAAGCATCAACATCAAGGCCAAGTCTGGTTAACTTTTTGAAGGATTATGTGCCACCTAGGAAGTTGACGACGATGTAGGTTAAGCTAAAAAAGGAGCTAGAGTATGAACTTGTTGAACCAGAGATCCCACTAGGGGTAATCATTGAAGGATATATGTTAGGCACAGTAGGAAATATGAAGTTTGCATACCATGACTTGGTATATGTAAAGAAGCTCCCAGATTTAGTACCATATAAGTACATGCATACAAAACTCAACCCAGATTCATAGGAAGTTGTAGTAGAGCCACACGAGTGGGCAGTAGGGTTGGAGAAAATAGGCATTTTGAATCTTCTAAATATTTTTCATATTGGTAGGAGTGCAGAGATCAACATCTGCGTCAATTTGTTATTGAGATACATCCATCAAGGATTTTTATGGTTGGATAGGTTGGTGTCGATAGACACTCAACTCATTGCACGGATCATTGAGTTACCATCAGCAGAGGAAGACCCAATTCCATTATTCACGGACAAGTCTAAAGAGAAATTTGTGGTGGAGAAGATGAAGGATAAGTATGACACACATAGAGGAGTGCACGGTTTGGACATTGCAAGTATTAATGTTGAGGCTGTAAGGTTTGCGACATCGGTGTTGGTATGTAAGTTGTTGGGAAAATGTCACAAAGATCAAGTACTAGTAGGTGTAATATAAACCACTGAGAAATATTTCGTAGGAGTACAAATGAACTAGGTGACTTTCCTGGTAAATCGGTCTTGATGGATTGTAGGGAGGCACAAGATAAAGGAGAAAAATTCAATTATGCATGACTATTGATATTGATTGCATTAGTGTCTTTGAAGGATATGGAAGACACTGAAATTATGGGAGTTGCGAAGAAACCATGTTTATTAGAAAAGTATGTGAACTTGTGGCATATTGCACATAAGGAAATATAGTTGGATAATAACATCATATTCTATGTTCACAAGGAGATCATTTGGGAGAGAATTTAGGATACACCGCACATACTACCGTAGGTACTGGAAGCATACAAGGAGATTGTGTGTTTCAAAGCGGGAAGACACCACACGTATATCCAAGCCAAGAGGGACCCATAGCAGTAGTAGCTAACGGCAAGATACAAGTTGACAAGAGATGAAGTTCGACGGATTATAGAAGACTGGGAGGAAAAATGGAAAACCCCACTACCGAAGACACAACAGCGAAAAAAATAACCACGAGAGAATGATCTAGAAGAGGAAGAAGAAGAATAGGAAGGGCAAGGAAATGGCGCAAGAGACACATGGAAAATGGTATTTCTACCTAGAGAGATGAGGAAAGAACATGATAAGGGGAAATCAATACCTCAACACAAGGGGAGGAAAGAATTCAAGGAAGTGGCCACCTAGGGCTTGACAGAATATGACCTAGAGTAAGTAGGAGATCAAGAAAAGGAATTGATGGACAAAGTGTTTTAGTGTGTGGCACAAAAAGAAGAGGAGATACACATGCATGTGTAGGGGAAGATGGCGTCTTTGTGTACACTTTTGGAAGCAACCGAGATAGCACCAGAGAAAAGGACAGAGGAAGAAGAGACTGAGAGTACAAAAAATATTACATAAGCAATACC
The DNA here is from genome assembly GCA_009831015.1 of Picea engelmannii. Taxonomy (NCBI): domain Eukaryota; kingdom Viridiplantae; phylum Streptophyta; class Pinopsida; order Pinales; family Pinaceae; genus Picea; species Picea engelmannii. The sequence continues at coordinate 963,329 of ML776743.1, read as the reverse complement.
AGCAACCTGTCACCCATCAGAAGTATCAACAGAGTGTCGAATGATAAATATATCACTAGAGGATATATATTTCTCCTCGACAAAGATGTAGGAGACAACATAAGCAGTAAGTCACATTAACATAGTCTTGTCATATTTGCCAATGAATGTATTAAAGGTTTTGCAAACATGTTTTACATAAGTGATAAATTTTCATGCAGAGTTTATGGCGATGGAGTTTACCAAAGTGAAAAATGATAAGGTAACATTGTAGATAGAATACAACAAAGTTATGATGGAGAGGGACGAGGCTAAACAGAAAGAAAAAATGATACAACAAACAATCCAGAAGGTTTATAGAAACATTTTGGAGGTCCCCTTAGAAGTATATGCTCCATTACAAGTGAAAGTGTCAAATATTAGTCAATCCACTCAGGGATTCCAAGGGAATATAGTATACTTATAAGGAATTGATGGAAAAGGCATTTTAGTGTGTGGCACAAAAAGAATAGGAGATACACATGCATGTGTAGGGGAAGATGGATTCATTGCATACGCTTTTGGAAGCAACCAAGATAGCACGAGAACAAAGGACAGAGGAAGAAGAGACTGAGAGTACAACAAATATTACATAAGAAATACTAGCAACCTCTCACCCATGAGAAGTATCCTATTAGCACCAGGTTGAAGAGGAAAGAAGAACGATCGTGGGAAATAAAGCATGCAGAAAACTGAAGTAACAACTGGCAATAGAACAACATGCACGCATGAAAGAAAGAATGCACTAAGAAAAGTGAAAGATGGAGGAAAAAAAACATGCGTATGGGAGAAAGACTTAACGTAAGAAGGGTTAGGGTTTTGGTAATATTCTGAAAAAGGATGAAGAGCCCGAAATGTATAAATATAGATACGAAAGTATCATATAGGGTTGTTGTTGTTGATTGTTTTTGGTTACTAGTAGTTGTTAGTAGTCCTTTAATGGTTTTAGTTGTATGAACCAATTTTTTAAGCTGTTGAGAAAAGAAGATACGAGGGGAGGTAGATTTGAGGATTAGACCATAGGTTGTAGAGCCTGGTGTGATCTAGTTTGCCTCATATAGATCTTACCCAATTTTGTGGGGAATTGTAAGCGCATGGTGCTAGGAATGCAAAACTGCCATAATAAAAGAGCCAAGAGCCAAATCTTTGTGGATGTAGAATAGGAGGGGGTGAACCACAGTAATACTCATGTAATATGTAAAATGTATGCATGTCTCTTCTTTCTTTCAGCAATTAATGGTTAGGTTCGATGAATAGTTAGAACATTGTTATGAATCTGTTTATACTCTGTTGGAATTAAACTACGAGATATATGTATGCGAACTCAAGGGATGAGTATTTTACCTTACAGCTCACGATACCTAGATTTAATCAAGAATCCCCTATCCCCTACTCTGTCATAGGCTGTAAACACCTGAGTCTTACAGCCAACCATTTAAATCTATCTCGGGTGAGACTACGCAGTGCCTTCTGGGTGTTGTGTTGCCTTCTCGATTAGCAGGAGGGCATATATTTTTAGAGGATTTGTTGGAACCCTGAATGACATGAACCCTGGGTCAATAAATCAGACAACCCACGAAGGGAAATAGTAAACCAAAAAATGGTTATATTGTCGTGTTAAGAGGAACAAGAGAGGACTGAGTAGATGAGATAGAACGAATAAGAATTAAAGGAGTGGAATAGAAGGGAAATGAGTTATTAGAAGGGAATGTTGATACCTTGGAACCCCACGAGAGAATAAATCGAGGGCTGGTTGAGAACTAAAGAGCTAGAGTTTTCACAGAAAGACAATAGAAACCCCAAGATCACACCGCATAAATACTTGGATAAATACGTATTTATGGATTTACACGAAGTCTTTTTCTGTGATTTTCCACATCTACTATAGGAGTGGATATTAAGGTTAAATAATAACCACGCGACGAACTGGATTCGACAGCTATATTGGAATCCAATACAGATCCAACAGCTGTAGCAAGTGAACAACAAATTCACCCGCGCAGACGACTTTTGACTTGACAATATTGTGGCAAGATTTATTACATAATTTGTGGTAGAAAAAGATAATTCATATGGTGTAGCCGAGTAAGAGTTCTTACGAGGACCCAGAGGAAGGTACATTTGATCATTGTATACTTCTATCAAGATATTTCTATATAACAAAGGTGTAATGAAAATGGAATTAGACTGCTAGACTTCCCTGCATGCATGGGGGAAGGGGCAAAGAACTGACAGAGAGAAGAGGAATGCAAAGAGGGAAGGATAAATAGAAGAACGAGGAGGAACCCTTGGACACGATCTTGATGGATGACAACCATCTTCGGTGGATATTGGCAACATTAGGATCGATGCATAGTGGAGCACCCTACCAATATAAGGTGAATACCAAGAAGAGAGTCGTAGCCGAGAGGGAGGGATTTCCAAGTGATGAGGAAGAGGTAGAGGATCTCTGGGCTATAAAGAAGATTGAGGAAATCCCGCACACCATGTACGAGAGGACAACAAGAGGCCCAAGAACAAGAGGAGAAGGTAGCAATTCCTTTCAAATTAATGTCAGTGTGGAACCCATAAACCCATGTGTGACCAGTACACCAAAGAGAACACCACCATTTAAACAGCTAAATTTCAGAGGAAGTCCAACAGTAGGAAGTAGATCTACACAAGGAGAAACAACTGGAGGAGCCAGTTCAGGAACCCTAGTCAAGTATCTACACCATGCAGAGGAGGGAGTAACTCAGTATTTTGAATGGTAGGAGATGATCCTACTATCAAATTACCAGAGTTTCGAGGAGAAGTAGCATAAGACCCTAAGAAGGATCTGTTCGTTTGTGCAAAGATCTAGGAAGCGAAGCAGATCAATGATGAAGATACCAAACTTGCATAGCTAGCGATCGCCCTAAGAGACCGAGCACTAGACTGGTACATGAGTCTAGACAGGAACAATGTTCTCAAAATGACAAGGACACTAGACGAAATTAATAAACTATTGATAAATGAGTTCTAGAAGCTGAGCTCAGAGGACCAATACATGAATGAGATGATTGAAATAAGGCAGAAACCAAGAGAATTGGTATGGGATATTGATCAAAGATTCAAGTGATTAAAAGGAAAGGTAAAATACCTTATGACCGATATGGAGCATCGACACTTGTTTGTCAACTCACTACTCCAACACTTAAAATATGCACTACGACAATAGAATTTTTAGACGTAGGCAGAGGCTCTATAGAAATCCTTGCAATTGGAAGAGAATTGGTATCAATAGATGGGCCCGACTATCGAAGAACTGAAGGAGGACCTGAAGAACTGAACATTTCAGCTGAACCAGAATAAGAGCAAGGGAAAACGAGAAGTCATTTGGTGCACTACCTGTAGGACAGAAGGACACCTTAATAATGAATTCCAAAAATTCTGATCCATATGAATATCGGTGGCCACCCACTTTTTCCAACTGGCTCAAAACAATTTTCTGACAATTTTGGCAATTTATTATTTTTAGCAGTTTTAACTTCTGGGGCCATTTTGAGGGCCTAAATGAACACTTTTCAGGATCTATCTCCTCAATGATATCCAAATGAATTATTTATCCCCAAAAACGAATCTCCTCAATGATACCTTTCCAATGGGCTATCACATGCCTAAAATAAAGATCGTATGCAAAAGTTACGACCCCGGGAAGTTGATGTACTAAGTTACCCAAACGGGGCCCACATGACTTTTGGCGCGTCATCTCCTAGGGTTAGGTTTTTGGATGTCTAGGGTTTTTGGTATTCTTTTTTATTGTAAAAATGCCTTCAGATCCTCATTGCAATCTTCTTCTTGCGAATTCACACAGTCGTCACATCTCTTCTCATAGATAAGCCGCCACCATTCCAGCAAGCTTGTTTCCACTGCATTTTACAGTTTCAGCTTATTTCGTTATTGAATAGAAAACTAGCTTTACTGTATCTTTGTTATTTTGTGTTAAGAACCTATCAATAATCTATATTCATTTCATTCTTCTCATAAAATCTGGATTAGTAGTATCAGAGTGGTCTGCTCGTTGTCATCTTAATGCATGTCCCCAACGAGGTCGGAGTACAAAGAGTTGGGTCTCGAGCTTGTTTCTCTTGAGGACAGAATCTCTCACATGTCGAAACGAGCTCTCATGGCAGGAGAAAATAAATATGACCTGACAGGATATCCTTTCAAACTATTGATTGAGGAACCCCTCACGCAACAGAGGAACAAGATGATGGATATTTTCAGGAAAATCCTTCGGCAGCTACCAACAGGCGACACGTCTTCTTTGAACGGAGGCGCCACCCCCTTCAAGGTACAAATAAACTTCAATATTCCTATATTTGAAGGTCAGATAGATGCAGATGTTGTAGACAAGTGGTTGAATCTACTAGAAGGGTGTTTTTCTATCCATAACTTCTTGAATAGAGAAAACATTACTTTTGCGCTCCTCAAAGCCATTCCCCGTGTCAAAGATTGGTGGGAAACTATCTGTGAGCAAAAGGAAACAGAGGAAAAATCATTATTTTCAGTCACGACCACCTGGAAATCCTTCAGGGATACTATTAAGGAACAATACTACCCTGTCAGAAGTTATAACAACCTGTATACCAAATGGACCACACTGCGGCAAGAAAGAGACCAAGCAGTGCTAGATTTCACAAATATCTTCCATACCTTGCCCACCAAGTTGGGTATCAAAGATTCAAAGTGACATATGGTGCTCAAGTATAGTAGTGCTTTTCATAGATACATCCAGACCAAAATGAAATTTCTGTACATATCATCCTTGGGCGTGGCCTACCGATATGTTGTCAAAATCGAGCAAAAGCTCAAACAAAAGATGCGACAATTTGGGCCCGGGAACCCCTCACAAAAAAAGTCAGGAAAGGGAAGATCCAACCCACAGAGCAAAGGACAGAGAAAAGATGTATAATATCAATACTACCAGTCCAAGTCGTAAGAAAAGAAGGACACTGGAAAGACAAATAAAGATACCGGGAAGTGGTGTGACTTCCATAAGAGCCCTTGTCATAACATTGTTCACTGCCACTCAAAATAGTGGCTGGTGGATGAAGTGAAAGACTCTGAATCAAATGCTGATTCTGACTCTGAGCCAGAACCAGAAAAGGGAAGACATATCATTGACGCAGAACCTAGTGCCATCGTTGCTACCACCAAGCTCTAGCCTGGTGAACGAAATGAGCCAGAAAAAGGAGAGCGCCTCTTCCATTCACAAATGTGGGTAAAAGGCACCCCGCTGCACTTCATTGTTGATAGCAGTATCCATAAGAACCTCATCTTAGTATAGGTCATCAAGCAACTGGCCCTTCCAACAATGCCACAACCACAACCCTACAACATTTGATTACTGTGCCAAGGAAGCGATCTCTGCGTCATCCAACAGTGTCGACTGTCGTACGACATCAATCCCTTCAAAGATGAGGTATTGTGTGATGTTGATCCTCTCGAAGTTTACGATGTTATTTTGGGCCAACCTTATTTATGGAAATGTCATGTTGTATATGAGTCTATGCCTCGTAGTGTTATTATTACTTTGAACAAGAAATTGTACAGGATACCCGAGGCAATCCCACCTACTATTATTTCCTTGATCTCTGCTAAGCAATGCAGAAAGGTCATCTCTCAGACGAGGAAGTTTGTCTTCTTCATGATTCACTCTCAAAATAAGCGAAAGATCACAGCCACATCCAGGCTCTCTGCGACCAACCTATCCACACAGCATAAGCAAGTAGATAAGGTCATGGAAGAATACTTGAATATCTTCTCCTCACCTACAGGGGTACCTCTACACTGCTAGGTCAAGCATCCCATTGATCTAACCCCCGACACACCGCTTCCCAATGGGCCAGTCTATCGTCTCTCTTTGTTAGAGAATGAGGATATTAAGCTATAGATCTAAGAACTTCTCCAGGCACATCCTCCCTATCTCATCACCCTGTGGGAGCCCAATCGTGTTGGTACAGAAGAAAGATGGAACATGGCGACTCTATATTGATTACCAGGCTCTGTAAAAAATCATAGTTAGAAACCAGTACCCAATTCCCCGAATCGACGACCTCCTTGATCAAATCACAGGGGAAAAATACTTCAGTAAGATTGATCTAAAGTCTGTCTACCACCAGGTCTCGATAGAACAAACAGATGTATGGAAGACCGCCTTCAATTCAAAGGAAGGCCTTTTTGAATGGTTGGTCATGCCCTTTGGTTTGACAAATGCTCCAACCACTTTCATGAGGATGATGGATGATATCCTAAGACCATTCACCAATACTTTTTTAGTGGTGTATCTAGATGACATTCTAATTTACAACAAGACTTGGGCCCAACACTTGCAGCATATTCAACAGGTTCTACACACCCCGTGACAACACAAGCTATACGCTAACTTGGAAAAATGCTCCTTCAGCATGGACATGGTCTATTACCTGGGCTACATCATTGATCATCATGGTGTACATGTGGATCCATCCAAGATCCAAGTCATCCGTGACTGGCCATCCCTAACAACACTAACTGATCTTCGGAGCTTCTTGGGCCTTGCCAATTTCTACCGTAGGTTCGTGTTGGGATTATCCCATATTGCATGGGCTCTCAGCCAAATAAAAAGGGGTGGTGGTAAGGAAAAAATTGCGTGGGGCCGGTACCAAAAACAAGTGTTTCATGATTTGAAGTAGTGCTTGTGCTCAACCCCAGTACTTTCACTACCGGACTTGCAACATCCATTTGAGATTGAGACAAATGCTTCAGACTATGCTATGTGCATCGTTCTCACTTAGTATGGACACCCTGTGGCCTATCATAGTGAGACACTATCAGATATTGTTTGTAAGTACCCTACTTATGACAAAGAAATGTACTCCATTGTGAAAGCCTGCCGCGAATGGAGACATTACATTCTTAGGAAGGAAACAGTCATCCACACTTATCATAAGCCACTACAGTTCATGCAGACACAAGAAAAATTAAAGAATGACCACCATCAAAAGTGGTCCACATACTTTCAGCAATTCCACCTCAAGAACAAGTATAAAACAGGAAGCACCAATCGCGTCATTGATTGCCTCAGCGGACCGCCAGTCGCGGCACTCACCACGGTGCTAGAATCATGTGGCCATGAGACATCTGGATGGCCCCAACTCTATGAGACAGACCTTAACTTTGCCACCACCTACCAAATGTTGGGTGCAAACGCAGTTGTCGATAATTTCCATCTTTAGGATGGTTTATTGTGTCGTCTAGGCTATATCGATGTTCCATCAAGTGAGCGAGCAAAGATGATTTGGGAATCCCACTACAGTCATGTGGCAGGACACTTCGGCATAAAAAAGACAGTGGTGATGCTACAAAAACATTTATACTGGCCGAAACTTCGACAGGAGGTTAGCAAGTATATCAGGTCTTGCACTACCTGCTCTATCGCTAAACCGACCACTAAGAAACAGGGCATGTACACCCCTCTTTCTACTCCTAACAGGCCATGGGAATCCATCTCAATGGATTACATGTTGGGCCTCCCATCCACCAAGAGGGGAAATGACTGTGTTTTTGTGGTTGTTGATCGCTTTTCTAAGATGGGGATTTTGGTTGCTAGAAAGAAGAGAATCACAACAAAGGCCACTGCCAAGCTCTTCTTTGAACGAGTCTGGGTACATTTTGGAATCCCACAAACCATTGTCTCATATCGGGATAGTATATTTCTCATCACATTCCGGTCGAGCCTCTAGTCACTGTTGGACACCAAGCTCACCAAATCCACGGCCTTCCACCTCCAAACAGATGGCCAAACCTAGGTCGTAAATTGAATGATTGTGCATATCCTTCGGATGTATAATTCAAATAACCCTTTCAGGTGGGGTTGGGATTCCAACCATTGGATCCCATACATGTTGCACTTCCGCTCACGATCACTTTGAATGAATCATCTCCTACTCCAACTGAAGCTGACAAAGAAACTCAGTTCATTGAGAAGATCCATCACATCTGCTAACAGGTTTAGGATATCCTAGTGAAGTCCAATGACAATTACAAACAGTGTTATGATCAACATCGGGTGCCACATAAGTTCAAGTTGGGCGACAATGTTTGGTTGCACTTGCAGAAATAACACCTTACAGGAACCCATCAGAAGCTTCGCCCACTCAATTATGCATTGTACACTATCACGAAGGCCATGGGGGATAATTCTTTTGAGCTCAACATTCCTCCTTTTGTTGTCTTGCAGCCAGTGCTCAACGTGGATCTCCTTTGCCCTTATTTCCCACCATTATTGGACACCTCAGAAGTAGAAGAACAACTGACACCAACAGATCTCAACCCTGACTGCATACAATAGGCATCCAATGATAATATTGTGGACACACGTATCAAGGGCACTCGAAAACAAAGGATCCAACTTTATCGAGTCGTCAAGGCAGGGCAGCTCCTACACCAAGGAAAGTGGCTCACCCAGGGCCAAATTCAGCAGAAATTTCCTCATCTAATAGGGGACCTCAAAGGAATGGAGACCATTTCTTCCTAAGGAGAGAGGATTGATACAGATGGATATCGGTGGCCACCCACCTTTTCCAGCTCGCTCAAAACAGTTTTCTGACAATTTTGGCAATTTACTATTGTTAGCAGTTTTAACTTCTGGGGCCATTTTGAGGGACTAAATGAAGGTTTTTCTGGATCAAGCTCCTCAATGATATATAATGGCATGACTTAGCCCCAAAAATGAATCTCCTCGATGATACCTTTCTAATGGGCTATCACATGCCTAAAACGGAGATCGTATGCAAAAGTTACGACTTTGGGAAGTTGATGTACTAAGTTACCCAAACGGGGCCCAAATGACTTTTGGCGCTTCATCTCCTAGGGTTATGTTTTTGGATGTATAGGGTTTTGAGCATTCTTGTTTATTGTAAAAATGCCTTCAGAGCCTCATTGTAATCTTATTCTTGCAAATGTGTGCAACTGTCAGATCTCTTCTCAGAGATAAGCCGCCACCATTCCAACAAGCTTGTTTTCACTGCATTTTACAGTTTCAACTTACTTTGTTATTGAATAGAAAACTAGTTTTACTATATCTCTGTTATTTTGTGTTAAGAACCTGTTAATAATATGTATTCATTTCATTCTTCTCATAAAATCTGGATCATTGGTATCATAGAGGTCTTCTCCTTGTCGTCTTAATGCATGTCCCCAACGAGGCCAGAGTACAAAGAGTTGGGTCTAGAACTTGTTTTACTTGAGGACAGAAGCTCTCGCATGCCCAAGCGATCTGTCATGGTAGGAGAAAATAAATATGATGGGACAAGAGATCCTTTCAAACTGTTGATTTAGGAATCCCTCATGCAACATAGGAACGAGATGATGGATAGTTTCGTGCAAATCCTTTGGCGGCTACCAACCAGTGACACATCTTCTTTGAACGGAGGCACCGCGCCCTTCATGGTACAAATAAACTTTGATATTCCTATATTTGAAGGTTAGATAGATGTAGATGTTCTAGAGAAGTGGTTAAATCTACTAGAAGGGTATTTTTTTGTCCATAACTTTTCAAATAGAGAAAAGATTACTTTTGCACTCTTCAAAGTTGTTCCCCATGTCAAAAATTGGTGGGAAACCTTCTGTGAGCAAAAGGAAACAGAGGAAACCTCATTATTTTTAGTCAGGGTCACCTAGGAATCCTTCAGGGATGTTATTAAGGAACAATACTACCCTGTCAGAACTTATGACAACCTATATACCAAATGGACCACACTGCGGCAAGAAAGAGACCAAGCAGTGCCAGATTTCACAAATATCTTCCATACCTTTCGCACCAAGCTGGGTATCAAATATTCTGAGTGACATCTAGTGATAAAGTATCGTGGTGCTTTGCATAGATACATCTAGATCGAAATGGAATTTCTTGACATCTCATCCTTGGGCATGGCCTATCGATATGCCGTCAAAATTGAGTAGAAGCTCAAACAAAAGACGTGGCAATTTGGGCCTGGGAACCCCTCACAAAAAAAGCCAGGAAAGGGCAGCCCCAACCCACAAAACAAAGGATAGAGAAAATATGAACAGTATCAGGACTACCAGTACAAACCGCAAGCAAAGAAGGACACTGAAAAGACAAAGAAATATACCGGGAAGTGGTGTGACTTCCTTAAGAGCCCTTGGCATAACACTGTTGACTGCTGCTCAAAACAATCATTGGTGGCTGAAGTGAAAGCCTCTTAATCAGATGTGGATTCTGACTCTGAGCTAGAGCCAAAAAAGGAAGACGGATCATTGACGTGGAACCCAGTTCCACCGTTGCTACCACCAAGCTCCAAACTGGTGAACTAGATGAGCCCTAAGAAGGAGAGTGCCTCTTCCATTCACATATGTGGGTAAAAGGCACCTCTCTACACTTCATTATTGATAGAGGTAGACAGAAGAACCTCATCTCAGCATAGGTCATCAATTGGTTGGCCCTGCCAACAATGCCACACCCACAACCCTACACCATTGGATGGCTGCTCCAAAGAAGAAATCTCCACGTCAGCCAACAATGTCGAATGTCATAAAACATCAAGCCCTTCAAAGACGAGGTATTGTGTGATGTTTCTCCTCTCGAAGTTTGTGATGTTCTTTTGGGCCAACCTTATTTATGGAAGCATCATGTTGTATATGAGTCTAGGCCTCATAGTGTTATTATTACTTTGAACAAGAAATTGTAAAGGATACCCGAGGCAGTCCCACCTAGTGTTATTTCCTTGATCTATGCTAAGAAATGCAAGAAGGTCGTCTCTCAGATAAGGAAGTTTGTCTTCTTCGTGATTCACTCTCAAAATAAGTGAAATATCATAGCTACATCCAGGGTCTCTGTGACCAACCTCTCCACATAGTAGAAGCAAGTAGATAAGGTCATGGAAGAATACTCAGATATCTTCTTCTCACCTACAGGGGTACCTCTACATTGCCAAGTCAAGCACACCATCGATCTAACCTCCGGTGCACCGCTTCCCAATGGGCTAGTCTATCATCACTCTTTGTTAGAGAATGAGGAGATCAAGTGACAGATCCAAGAACTTCTCCCCAAGGGGCACATCCGCCCCATATCATCACCTTGCAGGAGCCCAATCGTGCTGGTACAGAAGAAAGATGGAACATGGCAACTCTGTATTGCTTACCGGGCTATGAATAAAATCACAGTCGAAAACTGGTACCCGATTCCCTGAATCAACAACCTCCTTTATCAACTCACAGGGGCCAAACACTTCAGTAAGATTGATCTGAAGTCTGGCTACCCCTAGGTCCCAATAGAACAAACAGATGTATGGAAGACCACCTTCAAGTCAAAGGAAGGCCTTTTTGAATGGTTAGTCATAACCTTTGGTCTGGAAAATGCTCCATCCACTTTCATGAGGATGATGGACGATATCCTGTGTAACACCCTGTTTCCCCCAGTCTGTAAAAATAACTGGATTGGCCAAGAACTGTGGAAAAATCATGAATGTGAATATGTGATGTGAATGGACCTTATGGAAAAGGTCAATAAATGTGAATAAAATTATGAATTTATATTGCAGGACTGTTGAGAGGGGATGTGCATAAAAAGAGACCACGATGGCGGTGGAAGGGACCTGGAAAGGTGGCATTAACTTCCACCAAGAATTAATATTGTATTTGGACTCCACTGGCCCAGAGAACCAAAAGCGGCTCACTGGACCTGAATTAAATGTCTCACCGGCTAGCAAGTAGATGGCTCCTCATAAATTTAATGAGGGATGGGGAGGTGAACCGCCTATCCGTAGAGCCATCATGACTGACCAGCGCGAGGGAAATCGTGCCACACGCAACCTCGCAAGAGGATAAGGTGTGGGGTAGAAGTGATTGGGGGCAGACGTGAGGGGAGAACTCTGGCAATACGCAGAGTAAGTGATATAAGAGAGGAAGGAGAGTAACCTTCGCTCCTGGTCACTAGCAGACAGAGACGCAGTCTCACAACATCGTGGTCTCAGCTCGGGTGTGGCTAGTGGTAAATCTGCTAGGAGTCGCTAAGCTTACGGTTGGTTGGAAACGAGCACCCCTCTCAGCAGTTGCATAACCCCTGGTGTTATTTCTGATAAGTGTTTTGCCTCTGGCTTCTTGAAATATATATATATATATATATATATATATATATATGTTTATTCTGATGATTATGCCCATAAGTTGTGAAACTATGAATGAATTCATTGTAAGAATGTTTGTAGAATGTTCTGATCAGTACTAGTAGTTGTATATTTGTATGGAAGAGACTACATATGGCATATGTCCTCATGAATTGTTATTTACATGCGTACTGATCTAATTCAGACTTCATGTCTAGTTCTCGGGTGGATGATACCCTTGTCTGCCTCAGATAGTACCTTGAGTAAATCTCCCCATAGAGATACCCTCATTGAAAAGCCCATCAAGAACCCGAAAAGTAAATGTGAAGGCGTAAAGCCTTAGTAACCTTACATGAGGAGAAACGATCCTCTTGAAAACCTGAGATGGCAGCATAAGGATGGAATATCGAATCAACGAATGAGATTCCATCGGGCGATCTGTGGTCACTCACAACCGTCAGATCGGAAGGAGAAGATGGAGTGTTAAGTTCCTTAACCTTGATAGGTGGTGATCGACGAACGAGATTTCGTCAGGGAATCTGCGGTCACCCACGACTGTCAGATTAGTAGGAGAAAGTAGGGCGTTAAATGCCTTACCACTTTTTTTTCATGTGTCTTCATGGGTAGCAAAGAGTTTAGGACCATAGATCCCCAAGGTCCATGAGAGTATCCAAACTGTGGATCTTTCCACGTTCAACAAGTCGTGGGAGAGCCCATAAGTTAGGAATCTGTATGAGCCATCGGATCTCGGCTGAAAAACCCGACAACCATTGGATCTGTCAGGAGTTACCCGAGGGTTAAGACCCCAGTGTATTGGGGCAAAAAACCCTAGAATAGATCTAAGCCGTATGATTAATGGAGGCCACGTGTCATAAGATTTCAAATTTAGAGAAATCAGGAATCGCGGAATCGAGATTCCTGTTGACAAGAGATCAGGACTTTCCATTGTGGAAACCCCGGGATAGATCTGAGCCATCCGATTGATGGAGGCCACGTGTCAAGAGATCACCCATTTCGGGAAACTGGGAGTCGAGAAATCGGGAGTCCTGTTGACAAGAGATTGAGACTTTCCATTGTGGAAATCCCGGGATGGATCTGGGACGTCCGATTGACGGAGGCCACATGTCAAAAGATCTCCCATTTTGGGAAATCAGAAATTGCAGAGTTGGGATTCCTGTTGACAAGAGTTTGGGATTTTCCAAGGTGAAGACCCTGGGATAGATTTGAGTTGTCCAATTGACGAAGGCCACGCGTCGTGAGATCTCCCATTTTGGGAAATCGGGAATCGCGAGATTGGGAGTCCTAGTGACAAGGGATCGGGACTTTCCATGGTGGAAACCCGTAGCAGTTGTGAGCCGTCCGATTTAAGGAGGTGACGTGTTGAGAGATTAACCATTTCGGGAAATCAGGGATCGGGGATTCGGGAGTTCCGCTGAAAAAAACTCGGGCTCTTGCCTTTACAAATCCCGAACCATAATGTCAAGATGATAGCATGTGGCTAAGTCCCGATGAACGGACAATATTCCTTCGGGAAATCTCAGGGTCCATAACGTAGTCCGATGTGAGGAAGAGATGCCAGTTTTACGCTGGGGCACGAATGCACATTAGGGTAAGTAGCGAGCAGATCTAGATGGCCAGAGTCCACCCACCCAGATCTACGGCTAAGGATGCATTTCGGAGCGCCCTTGCCATTCTACCTTTAATGGGGGGGGGGTCCGTAAGTGGACGTGCAACTCTCGAACAGTATAGATTAATTCATCATGATCAATGGCGCTCAGGTGGATTCCAGACCCCCCTTTCCATTCTGCCTTTAATGGGGGGGGTCTNTAGATGGCCAGAGTCCACCCACCCAGATCTACGGCTAAGGATGCATTTCGGAGCGCCCTTGCCATTCTACCTTTAATGGGGGGGGGGGTCTGTAAGTGGACGTGCAACTCTCGAACAGTATAGATTAATTCATCATGATCAATGGCGCTCAGGTGGATTCCAGACCCCCCTTTCCATTCTGCCTTTAATGGGGGGGGTCTAGAATAGTGTGGCGTGCGAAGTGGGGCTCCCTCCTGTCATGTCGACTACTGTGTCTCATTTCCCTCTCTGCCACCTGTATTCCACTTAACCGCGCAACGGGGCCTATTCTCATTGGTTTTTCTCTACCACTGTTGGGATTTGTCCCTATTGGCCAGTCGCTAGCCCTGTTGGGCTTTGGCGGTTGCAGAGTCGAACGATTAGACATTACTGTAGTGCCGAGGCGCGAAATACAAATAGGCACTGCGTTCAAATTGAACCATGATCATGACCGCGATCACATGGGAACAAAGAAAGAGAGAAAGAGCTAGCTTGCGCTAGGCCTCCATAGGTAATTCGGGGGTTCTGATTCGGCAGAAGACCGGAAAAATGAGATTGAGGTAGTGGGTATGTTCCAAAGTGGTATCAGAGCATGGTTACAACAATCGGCCTGATTGGGCTCATGCACGAGTTGTGCATAAGCTCTGTTCGAAGCACTCCTATGAGGAGTAACTCCCTAACTTAACTCTCTTGTCCAGGATTAAAACTTGGAAAAGAGAACCCGACTGTGTATGCATGTGAAAGAGTTATAAATTTATGTGAAGATTATAAAATGTATTTAACTCTTGACTAATAACCAACATTTGTCTTTTCTACCAAGCGGAAGATCAATTGCAGGAATTTACAGACGCAGAGAATGGTGACTCCCCAAGAGATGGGAGAAGGCTCCCACAATAGAGACGAAGAGTCTGATGTAAGAAGAGAAATGTGAACCCCTCCAAATCTAGCTGAGACTGTGAGGAGTCTCATGGTTGAACTACAAAGTTGCAAGGCCGAAAATGAAAGGATGATGAAAGAACAAGAAAAGCAAACTGAAATTAATGCAGTTTTACTACAGCGCTTATCCGACCTACAGCGACAAATGCAGCATGAAATTGAGATACAGAAACATGGTTGTATCAGTGGCCATATTGAGAGGAGCACCTCAAGAAAGGTCCACCCCAAAGGTAAAGGACCAGTGCCGGATGATTCCATTGAGAAAGAAGCTGGAAATTCAAAAGGCTCTTCCAGTAGCAAGACCAGTTCCTATTCTCGAAGAAAACAGAAGAAACAAAAGACTTCCAAGGATCATAAATTTGAAGAATTCAGAAAGGCCAAACCTCCCTCCTTCGATGGTGAGATAAAGAAGGGAGAGGAAGCCGAGGCCTGGCTACTTGGACTGAATAAATATTTCAAAATCCATTATTTTTCAGAGAATTTGAAGGCCCGAGTGGCCACTTTGAATCTGAATGGAAAGGCTTCCATCTGGTGGGAGGATCTTAAGAATATGAAAGGGGTCCGCGAGGAGGACCTGTCTTGGAAACAGTTTCAAAAGTACTTCTAGAAGAAGTATTTGTTGGAAAGGTATTTCGACGAGAAGGCTAAAGAGTTTTAGGAACTCAAACTAGGACAACTCACTATAGAGGAATATGTCAACAAATTCCTCAACTTATTGAGATATGTACCCTACATCAAAGCAGAGAAGGCGAAGGCGCAACGCTTCATCAGTGGGCTACCTAAGGAATACCGGAACCGAATCGAATTCGACGAGCCAAAGACCTTAGAAGACACTATTCGAAAATCAACATATTGTCATGAACAATATGGACATCGGGCAAAGTCTCATGGAGACTGGAAACATAAGAGTGGTTCAAGATTTCCGAAAAAGGGGATCAAATCCTCAAAATTTAAGAACTACAAGAAGAACCCCAGAATGAACTTTCCATCTCGGATTGTACTCTAGAAAAAATTTCCCTTGGTGGACGAAAGTAAAACTTCTGGACCTATACCAGTGAAGACTAATAACCCAAAGAAAGAACCTCTAAAATGCTGGGAGACTGTCCACACCGACAACAGAATAGTCTGAAATTTTATAACATTCAGGAAGCTACCACAGTCAATGATGTGGCAAGGAGTGTGTCGCAGATTTATGCAGCCTTGGATAATAACCAAGATGACCACCAAGCTTTAGTGGTGGAAATAGAAGGTATGATTTTCGACCGTCTAGTGTCTGTTTTGATTGACCCTGGTTCAAATTTGAGCTATATAGCCCCTAAAGCTATTGATAAGTGTAAGCTATAGCCACGAAAGCAAACTAAGCCATGGTTGGTACAGTTAGCCACTGGCACCAAAAGAAAGGTAGTAGAGGTCATACCAGCTTGCCAATTAATGTTGGGTGAATTCCCCACCCAAGCAACCTTTAATGTATTACCCCTGGGATCATACGATCTGTTGATTGGTATGGACTAGCTGGCCGTCCATAAAGCCAGACTGGATTGTTACCATAAAACCTTAGAATGTGTGAGCAAAGAAGGAAAAAGGATAACCCTTCAAGGGATCCAAAAACTGGTCTTGGTGAGGCAAATATCAGCCCTGCAAATGAGAAAGTATTGCCGAAAGGGATGTCCCCTATATGCAATACAGGTGTTGAAAACAATCGAAGGTGCTACAGAGATGTGTTTCCAGAAGAGGTACCGGGTCTACCTCCGAGAAGAGATATTGACTTCTCGATAGAGCTCGCACCAGGAGCAGTGTCGGTGTCTAGGGTACCCTAACAGATGAGCACACCTGAGTTAGTGGAACTCAAATTACAATTGAAAGAAATGATGGATAAGGGTTATATTCGACCCAGCGTGTCCCCATGGGGAGCACCAGTCATGTTTGTGAAAAAGAAGGATGACACCCTTAGACTGTGTATAGACTACAAACAACTCAATAAAGTAACCATAAAGAATAAGTAGCCCTTGCCCAGGATCGATGATCTATTCGATCATTTGGGAGGAGAGTCTATTTTCTCAAAGATTGAATTGAGGTCGGGATACCATCAAGTCTGAATCAAGGGTGAAGACATCCATAAAACCGCTTTCCAGACATGGTATGGTCATTATGAGTTTGCGGTAGTTCCATTTGGGTTAACCAATGCCCCTGCCACTTTCATGTGCTTAATGAACAATGTACTCAGTAAATTTTTAGATAAATTTGTACTAGTTTTCATTGATGACATATTAATCTACTCTAAGAATAGAGAAGAACATGAAGAGCATCTTAGACTTGCGCTGCAAGTGCTAAGAGAGCATAAGCTCTATGCTAAATTCAGCAAATGTGACTTCTTTCAGAAGAAAATACATTACTTGGGACATGTTTTGTCCGAGGAAGGGGTAGCAGTAGATCCTGACAAGATCAGGTCTATCATGGAATGGCCTACCCCAAAAGATGTCTCAGACATCAGATCCTTTATGGGATTGGCGGGATACTATAGGAGATTTATAAAAGGATTCTCCAAGATTGGTTGTCCAATCACTGCCCTCCAGAAGAAGGGGACAAAATTTTTGTGGACACTGCAATGTGAAGAAAGATTTCAAACCCTAAAACATCTACTAACCCATTCACCTGTGTTGAAAATCGCTATCGCAGAAGCTGACTTCCTGGTGTGCACAGATGCCTGTAAGGAAGGGATCGGAGGAGTCCTTATGCAGGAAGGAAGTGTGATCTGCTATGAATCCCGAAAATTGAATGAACATGGAGTCAACTATGTGACTCATGATCTAGAACTGGCTGCCATAGTACATGCCTTGAAAATGTGGAGGCATTACCTCCTAGGAAGGAAATTTGTACTTATGACAGATCACTGTGGATTGCGGTATTTGTTTGATCAACCAAAGCTCAATTCTAGACAAGCTAGATGGATGGCCCTCCTTAGTGAATTTGATTTTGAAATCAAACACATTAAAGGGAAGGAAAATAGGGTGGCCGATGCCCTTAGCAGAAGCATGAAAACAATTCATCTGGCAGCAGTGAGTACCTGCGAGACAGATGTCAAGAACAGAGTCAGAAATGCACAAGAAACAGATTCCTTCATTCAGACTATGACCCTATACCTACAGCAAGAACCCGCTGGAGGAAAATATGAAGGCTACCAGATAACCGAAGGAGGTCTTCTCACTTACAGAGATAGACTATACATTCCAAATTGTGACGACTTGAAGAGGTTCATTATGGATGAACTACATAAAAGACCATACACTGGTCACCCAGGATACCAGAAAATGATCACAGCCACCTGGAAACAATTTTATTGGCCTGGATTGAAGAAATACATAGCCAAATATTTGTCCCAATGCATAGAATGCCAACAGGTTAAAGAAGAACATCGACACCCAGTAGGACTATTACACCCTTTACCCATCCCAGAATGGAAATGGGAAACCACCTCCATGGATTTTATCACTAGATTTCTGACTTCAACTAAGCAGAATGATGCCATTATGGTAGTGGTGGATACACTGAGCAAGTCTGCTCATTTCATCCCCGTCAAATCAACCTGCAAGATGATAGATATCGCCCAGATATTCATAAAAGAGGTATTCAGACTGCACGGTATGCCGAAAGAGATAGTGTCTGACAGAGACACAAAATTTACTTCCAATTTTTGGAAATCACTGATGGCTGGATTGGAGACCAAATTGTTGTTCAGCACTGCCTATCACCCTCAAACCGATGGACAGATAGAAAGAGTGAATCAAATACTAGAGGATATGTTAAGGATGTATGTAATGCATCAACCCAGGAAACGGGAAGACTACCTGCCATTGGTAGAATTTGCCTACAACAACGGCTACCAAGCATCCTTAAAAATGAGTCCCTTCGAGGTCCTCTATGGTAGACCGTGTAATACTCCATTCAGCTGGCGTAATCCTGTAAATAGGATTTCTTTTGGACCCGACATGTTGAAAGAAATGGAACAACAAGTGACTCAGATAAAACAAAATCTGAAGATCGCTCAGAAATGACAGAAAAGTTATGATGATCAAAAGAGAACTCCAAGAGAGTTCAAAATGGGAGACCATGTATATCTCAGAATTAAGCCCAGAAGGAGTTCCCTAAAAATGGGAGCTTGTGCCAAGTTGGCACCCCGGTATTGTGGACCCTTTGAGGTTCTATATAAAGTGGGACATGTAGCCTATCGGCTAGCACTTCCTCCCATAGTAAAAGCACATAATGTTTTTCATGTTTCATTATTGAAGAAATATGCACATGATGCTAATCATATAATTGACTGGTCTGTGATCCAGGTGGAACCGGAGGGAGAATTTCTACCAGAACCCCAATGCATACTGGATAGAAAGGAAACCCCGCTCCAGAACTGAACCATTGCACAGGTCAAGCTGCAGTGGAAACATTTTGGCCCAGATGAGGCTACATGGGAAATGGAGGATGCCATGAGACAAGCATATCCGATTTTGTTTACTTCTGTACATGCAACTCATGTTAGTAGATAAGAACATCGAGGACGATGTTCCTTTTAAGGGGGAGGGAATTGTAACACCTTGTTTCCCCCAATTTGTAAAAATAACTGGACTGGCCAAAAACTGTGGCAAACTCATGAATGTGAATATGTGATGTGAATGGACCTTATGGAAAAGGTCAATAAATGTAAATAACATTATGAATTTATATTGCGGGACTGTTGAGAGGGGATGTGCAGAAAAAGAGACCATGATGGTGGTGGAAGGCACCTGGAAATGTGGCGTTAACTTCCACCGAGAATTAATACCGTATTTGGACTCCACTGGCCTGAAGAACCAAAAGAGGCTCGCTGGCCCTGAATTAAATGTCTCACCGGATAGCAAGTAGATGGTAATTAAAAAATTTAATGAGGGATGGGGAGGTGAACCGCCTATCCATAGAGCCATCATGACTGAGCAGCGTGAGGGAAATCGTGCCACGTGAAACCTCGCAAGAGGATAAGGCGTGGGGTAGAAGCGATTGGGGGTAGACGCAAGGGGAGAACTCTGGAAATACGCAGAGTAAGTGATAGAAGAGAGGAAGGAGAGTAACCTTCACTCCTGTTCACTGGAAGACAGAGACGCAGTCTCACAACATCGTGGTCTCATCTCGGGGGTGGCTAGTGGTAAATCCGCTGGGAGTCGCAAAGCCTACAGTTGGGTGGAAACGAGCACCCCTCTCAGTAGTTGCATAACCCCTGGTGTTATTTCTGATAAGTGTTTTTCCTCTGGCATCTTGAAATATATATATATATATATATATATATATGTTTATTCTGATGATTATGCCCATAAGCTGTGAAACTGTGAATGAATTCATTGTAAGAATGTCTGTAGGATGTTTTGATCAGTACTAGTAGTTGTATATTTGTATGGAAGAGACTACATATGGAATATTTCCTCATGAATTGTTATTTACATGCGTACTGATCTAATTCAGACTTCATGTCTGGTTCTCGGGTGGAAGATACCCTTATCTGCCTCARATAGTACCCTGAGTAAATCTCCCCATAGAGATACCCTCCTTGAAAAGCCAATCAAGAACCCAAAAAGTAAATGTGAAGGTGTAAATCCTTAGTAACCCTGCATGAGGAGAAACGATCCTCTTGAAAACCTGAGATGGTAGCATAAGGATGGAATATCGAATCGACGGATGAGATTCCGTCGGGAGATCTGTGGTCACTCAGGACTGTCAGATCGGAAGGAGAAGATGGAGTGTTAAGTTCCTTAACCTTGATAGGTGGTGATTGACGGACGAGATTTCATCGGGGAATCTGTGGTCACCCACGACCGTCAGATTAGTAGGATAAAGTAGGGCGTTAAATGCCTTACCACTTTGTTTTCCTGTGTCTTCGTGGGTAGTGAAGAGTTTAGGACCGTAGATCCCCAAGGTCCATGAGAGTATCCAAACCGTGGATCTTTCCACGTTCAGGAAGTCATGGGAGAGCCCACAAGTTAGGAATCTGTCTGAGCCGTCGGATCTCGGTTGAAAAAGTCGACAACCATTGGATCTATCAGGATTTACCCAAGGGTTAAGACCCCAGTGTATAGGGGTGGAAAACCCTGGAATAGATCTAAGCCGTCCGATTAACGGAGGCCACGTGTCGTAAGATTTCGCATTTTGGGAAATCGGTAATCGCGGAATCGAGATTCCTGTTGACAAGAGATCGGGACTTTTGATTGTGGAAACCTCGGGATAGATCTGAGCCATCTGATTGACGGAGGCCACTTGTCAAGAGATCACCCATTTTGGGAAACCGGGAGTCAGGAAATCGAGAGTCCTGTTGACAAGAGATCGAGACTTTCCATTGTGGAAATCTCTGGATGGATCTGTGTCGTCCGATTGACAGAGGCCACGTGTCGTAAGATCTCCCATTTCAAGAAATAAAAAATTGTGGAATTAGGATTCCTGTTGACAAGAGTTTAGGATTTTCCAAGGTGAAAACCCCGGGATAGATCTAAGTCGTCTGATTGATGGAGGCCACACGTCTTGAGATCTCCCATTTCAGGAAATCGAGAATCGCGATATTGGGAGTCCTGGTGACAAGGGATCAGGAATTTCCATGTTGGAAACCCCGTAGTAGTTGTGAGTCATCCGATTTAAGGAGGTGACGTGTTGAGAGATTAACCATTTCGGGAAATCGGGGATCGAGGATTCGGGATTTCCGCTGACAAAAAATACGGCTCTTGCCCTAAAAAATCCCGACCCATAATGTCGATACGATAGCATGTGCCTAAGTCTCAATGAATGGACAAGATTTCTTCGGGAAATCTCAGGGTCCGTAACGACCGTCCGATGTGAGGAAGAGATGCTAGTTTTATGCTGGGGCACGAATTCACATTAGGGTAAGTAGCGAGCAGATCAGGATGGCTAGAGTCCACCTACCCAGATCTATGGCTGAGGATGCATTCCGGAGCCCCCTTTCCATTCTGCCTTTAATGGGGGGGGGGGGTCCGGAATTGGACGTCTAACTCTTGAACGGTCGAGATTAATTCGTCATGATCAACATTGCTCAGGTGGATTCTAGACCCCCCTTGCCATTCTACCTTTAATGGGGGGGGAATCCGGAATAGTGTGGCGTGTGAAGTGGGGCCCCCTCCTGTCATGTCGACTACTATGTCGCATTTCCCTCTCTGTTAGTTGTATTCCACTTAACTGCGCGATGGGGCCTGTTCTCATTGGTTGTTCTCTACCCGTGTTGGGATTTGTCCCTATTGCACGGTCGCTAGCCCTGTTGGGGTTCGACGGTTGCAGAGTCGAACGATTAGACATTACTGTAGCGCCGAGGTGCAAAATACAAATAGGCACTGCATTCAAATTGAACCGTGATCATGACCATGATCACATGGGAACGGAGAAAGAGAGAAAGAGCTAGCTTACGCTAGGCCTCCATAGGTAATTCGGGGGTTTTGATTCGGCAGAAGACCAGAAAAATGCGATTGAGGTAGTGGGTATGTGACATCCTATGACCATTCACCAATAATTTTTTAGTGGTGTATCTGGATGAAATTCTAATTTACAACAAGACTTGGGCCCAACACTTGTAGTATATTCAGCAGGTTCTTCATACCCTGTGAAAGAACAAGCTATACACCAACTTGGAAAAATGCTCCTTCGGCATGGACAGGGTCCATTACCTGGGTGACATCATTGATCAGCATGGCATACATGTGGATCCAACCAAGATCCAAGTCATCCGTGACTGACCAGCCCCAAAAACACTCACTAAGATTTGGAGCTTCTTGGGCCTTGCCAATTTCTACCGCAGGTTCTTGCTGGGATTCTCCCATATTGCATGGGCCCTCAGCGAAATAAACAAGGGTGTTGGTAAGCAAAAATTTGTGTGGGGCCAGTCCCTACAACAAGTGTTTGATGATTTGAAGCAGCGCTTGTGCTCAGCCCCAGTACTTTCACTACCAGACCTATAACATCCCTTTGAGATTGAGACATATGCTTCAGACTATGTTGTGGGCATCGTTCTCACTCAGCACGACCACCTTGTGGCCTATCATAGTGAGACATTGTCAGATACTTTTCATAAGTATCCTACTTACGACAAAGAAATGTACTCCATTGTGAAAGCCTGCCACCAGTGGAGACATTACATTCTTGTGAAGGAGACAGTCATACACACTGATCATAAGTCATTGTAGTTCATGAAGACGCAAGGAAAATTACAGAATGACCACCATCAAAAGTGGTCCACATACTTGCAACAATTCCACCTCAACATCAAGTATAAAACAAGAAGCACCAATTGCATTGTTGATTGCCTCAACAGACCACCATTCGCGGCACTCACCACGGTGCTAGACTCATGCGGCCATGAGACATCTAGATGGCCCCAACTCTATGAGACAGACCCTAACTTCGCCACCACCTACCAAAACTTGGGTGCAAACACAGTTGTCGATAATTTCCATCTTCAGGATGGGTTCTTGTGTTGTCTGGGCCATATCTGTGTTCCATCAAGTGAGCGAGCGAAGATGATCTGGGAAACCCACTACAATTGTGTGGCATGACACTTCAGCATCAAAAAGACACTAGCAATGCTACTAAAACATTTCTACTAGCCAAAACTTCGACAAGAGCTCAACAAGTATATCAGGTCTTGCACTACCTGTGCTATTGCCAAATAGACCACTAAGAAACAGGGCCTGTATACCCCTCTTCCTACTCCTGATAGGCCATGGGAATCCATATCAATGGATTACATGTCGGGCCTCCCGTCGACCAAGCAAGTAAATGTCTATGTTTTTGTGGTTGTTGATCGCTTTTCTAATATGGAAATTTTGGTTGCCTGCAAGAAGAGCATCACAACAAAGGCCACTGCCAAGATCTTCTTTGAACGAGTCTGGTTACATTTTGGAATCCCACAAACCATTGTCTCAAATTGGGATATTATATTTCTCAACACATTTTGGTCGATCCTTTAGTCACTGCTGGACACCAAGCTCACCAAATCTGCGACCTTCCACCCCCAAACAGATGGCCAAACCGAGGGTGTAAATAGAATGATTGTGCATATCCTTCGCATATAAAATTCAAAGCACCCTCTCACATGGGATGAGAGCCTTCCCTATGTACATCATAGCTACAATTGAGCCCTGCATAGCTCAACTGGCCACAACCCCTTTCAAGTGGGGTTGGGATTCCAACCAATGGGTCACATAGATGTTGCACTTCCCCTTGCGGTCACCTCGATTGACTCATCTCCTGCTCCAACTAAAGTTCACAAATCCACTCAGTTGATTGTGTGAATCTAGCACATCTGCCAATAGGTTTAGGATATCCTAGAGAAGTCCAATGACAAATTCAAATAGCACCATGATCAACATCGGGTGACACATAATTTCTAGGTGGGTGACAAAGTTTGGTTGCACTTGTAGAAATAACACCTTACAAGACCCCATCGGAATATTCGACCACTACGTTATGGGTCATACACTATCACCAAGGTCATGGGGGATAGTGATTTTGAGCTCAACATTCCTCCTTTCCTTGGCTTGTACCCAGTATTCAACGTGGATCTCCTTTGCCCTTATTTCCCATCATTTTTGGACACCTCAGAAGTAGAAAAATAGCTGACACCAATAGAGATCAACCTCGACTGCATACAACAAGCATCCAATGATCATATTATTGACACAAAGATCAAGGGCACTCGACAACAAAGGATCCAACTTTATCGAGTCATCAAAGAAGGGCAGCTCTTGCACCAAGGCAAGTGGCTCACTCGGGGCCAAATTCAGTAGAAATTTCCTCATCTAATGGGGGACCTCAATGCAATCGATACCATTGATTGTTAAGGAGGGAGTATTGATCCAGATGGATATCGGTGGCCACCCACCTTTTCCAACTGGCTCAAAACAGATTTCTGACAATTTTCGCAATTTACGATTTTTAGCAGTTTTAGCTTCCGAGGCCATTTTGAGGGCCTAAATGAAGGTTTTTCGGGATCAACCTCATAAATGATAGACAAAGGCATTATTGATCCTCTAAAATGAATCTCTTCGATGATACCTTTCGAACGGTCTATCACATGCCTAAAATGGAGATCGTATGCAAAGGTATGACCCTAGGAAGTTGATGTACTAACTTACCCAAACGGGGCCCACATGACTTTTGGCGCTTCATATCCTAGGGTTAGGTTTTTTGATTTCTAGGATTTTTGGCATTCTTGTTTATTGTAAAAAGTTCTTTAGAGCCTCATTGTAATATTCTTCTTGCAAATGTGTGTAGCCGTCGCATCTCTTCTCAGAGATAAGCCTCCACCATTCTAGCAAGCTTGTTTCCGCTGCATTTTACAGTTTCAGCTTATTTTGTTATTGAATAGAAAACCAGTTTTACTGTATCTCTGTTATTTTGTGTTAAGAACCTATTAGTAATCTGTATTCATTTTTTTTCTTCTCATAAAATCTGGATCAGTGGTATCAGAGCAGTATTCTCCTTGTCGTCTTAATGCATGTCCCCAATGTGGTTGGAGTTCAAAGAGTTGGGTCTCGAGCTTGTTTCCCTTGAGGACAGAAGCTCTCGCATGCCTAGGAAACCTATCATGGAAGGAGAAAATAAAGATTATGGGATAGGATATCCTTTCAAACTGTTGATTGAGGAATCCCTCACACAACAAATGAATGCGATGATGGATAGTTTCGCACAAATCCTTTGGCAGCTACCAACAGGCGACACATCTTCTTCGAACGGAGGCACCACCCCCTTCAAGGTACAAATAATCTTTGATATTCCTATATTTGAAGATCATATAGATGTAGATGCTATAGATAAGTGGTTGAATCTACTAGAAGGGTATTTTTTAGTCCATAACTTTTCGAATAGAGAAAATATTACATTTGCTCTCCTCAAAGCCATTCCCCATGTCAAAGATTGGTGGGAAACCTTCTGTGAGAAAAAGGAAACAGAGTAAAACTCATTATCTTCAGTCACATCTATGTGGGAATCCTTCAAGGATTCTATTAAGGAACAATGATACCCTGTCGGAAGTTATGACGACCTATATACCAAATGGACCACATTGCAGCAAGAAAGAGACCAAGCAGTGCCATATTTCACAAATATCTTTCATACCTTGCGCACCAAGATGGGTATCAAATATTTAGAGAAACATCTGGTGCTCGAGTATCACGGTGCTCTGCATAGATACATATAGACTAAAATGGAATTTCTATACATCTCATCCTTGGGCGCGACCTACCGATATGCTGTCAAAATCAAGCAGAATCTCAAACAAAAGACATTGCAATTTGGGCCTAGGAACCCCTCACAAAAAAATCTAGAAACGAGCGGCCCTAACCCACAGAATAAAGGACAGAGAAAATATGGACAGTATTAGGACTACCAGTCCAAGCTTCAAGCAAAGAAGGACACTGGAAAGACAAACAAAGATACCGGGAAGTGGTGCGACTTCCATAACTTCCCTTGGCATAATATTGCTGACTGCCGCTCAAAACAGTTGTCAGTGGCCGAAGTGCAAGCCTATAAATCAAATACGGATTCTGACTCTAAGCCAGAACCAAAAAAGGGAATATGGATCATTGATGTGGAACCCAGTGCCACCGTTTCTACCACCAAGCTCCAGCCTAGTGAACGAGAGGATCCATAAGAAGGAGAGAGCCTCTTCCATTCACAGATGTGGGTAAAAGTCACCCCACTACACTTCATTGTTGATAGCGGTAGCGAGAATAACCTCATCTCAGCAGAGGTCGTCAAGTGGTTGGCCCTGCCAACAACACTGCACCCACAACCCTACACCATTGGATGGCTCTTCCAAGGAAGCGATCTCCGCATCAGCCAACAGTGTCGACTGTCGTACGACATCAAGCCCTTCAAAGACGAGGTATTGTGTGATGTTGATCCTCTCAAATTTTTTGATGTTCTTTTGGGCCAACCTTATTTATGGAAATGTCATGTTGTATATGAGTCTAGGGCTCATAGTGTTATTATTACTTTGAATAGGAAATTGTACAGGATGCCCGAGGTAGTCCCACCTAGTGCTATTTCCTTGATCTTTGCTAAGAAATGTAGGAAGGTCATCTGTCAGACGGGGAAGTTTGTCTTCTTCATGATTCTCTCTCAAAATAAGAAAAATATCATAGCCACATCCAGGGTCTCTACGACCAACCTCTCCACACATTAGAAGCAAGTAGATAAGTTCATGGAAGAATACTTAGATATATTCTCCTCACCTATAGGGGTACCTCTGCACTGCCAGGTCAAGCACCCCATCAGTCTAACCCCCAACGCACCGCTTCCCAATGGGCCAGTCTATCGTCACTCTTTGTTAGAGAATGAGGAGATCAAGTGACAGATCCAAGAACTGCTTCACAAGGGGCACATCCGCCCCAAATCATCACCTTGCGGGAGCCCAGTCGTGTTGGTACAGAAGAAAGATGGAACATGGCGACTTTGTATTGATTACCAGGCTCTGAATAAAATCACAATCAGAAACCCATACCTGATTCCCCGAATCGACGACCTCCTTGATCAACTCATGGGGGGAAAATACTTCAGTAAGATTGATCTGAAGTCTAGCTACCACAAGGTCCCGATAGAACAAACAAATGTATGGAAGACTGCCTTCAAGTCAAAGGAATGCCTTTTTGAATGGTTGGTCATTCCCTTTGGTTTGACAAATGCTCCAACCAATTTCATGAGGATGATGGATGATATCCTGCAACCATTCACCAATACTTTTGTAGTGGTGTATCTGGATGACATTCTAATTTACAGCAAGACTTGGGCCCAACACTTGCAGCATATTCAGCAGGTTCTGCAGACCCTGCGACAGCACAAGCTATATGCCAACTTGGAAAAATGTTCCTTCGGCATGGACAGGGTCGATTACCTATGCTACATCATTGATCAGCATGGCATACATGTGGATCTAGCCAAAATCCAAGTCATCCGTGACTGGCCAGCCTGCAAAAAAGTCACTGAGCTTACGAGCTTCTTGGGCCTTGCCAATTTCTACAACAGTTTCGTGTTGGGATTCTCCCATATTGCATGGACCCTCAGCAGAATAAAGAGGGGTGGTGGTAATGAAAATTTTTCATGGGGCCGGTTCCAACAACAAGCGTTTGATGATTTGAAGCAGTGTTTATGTTCAGCCCCAGCACGGTCACTACCAGACCTGCAACATCCCTTTTAGATCAAGACAGATGCTTCATACTATGGTGTGGGCATCATTCTCACTCAGCACGACCACCCTATGGCCTATCATAGTGAGACACTATTAGATAATGTCTGTAAGTACCCTACTTATGACAAAGAAATGTACTCCATTGTGCAAGCCTGCCGCTAGTGGAGATATTACATTCTTGGGAAGGAGACAGTCATCCACATTGATCATAAGCCCTTGCAGTTCATGGAGAGACAAGGAAAATTACAGAATGACTACCATCAAAAGTGGTCCACATACTTGCAGCAATTCCACCTCAACATCAAGTATAAAACATGAAGCACCAATTGCGTTGTTGATTGCCTCAGCAAACGACTAGTCACGACACTCACCATGATGTTAGACTCATGCATCCATGAGATATCTGGATGGCCCCAACTCTATGAGACAGACCCTGACTTCGCCACCACCTACCAAATGTTGGGTGCAAACGCAGTTGTCGATAATTTCCATCTTCAGGATGGGTTGTTGTGTCATCTAGGCCATATCTGTCTTCCATCAAGTGAGCGAGTGAGGATGATCTGGGAAGCCCACTACAGTTGTGTGGTAGGACACTTCGGCATTGAAAAAACAGTGGTGATGCTACAAAAACATTTCTACTGGCGGAAACATTGACAGGAGGTCAGCAAATATATCAGGTCCTGCACTGTCTACGCTATTGCCAAACCAACCACTAAGAAACAGGGCCTGTACACCCCTCTTCCTACTCCTGATAGGCCATGGGAATCCATCTCAATGGATTACATGTTGGGACTCCCATCCACCAAGCGGGGAAATGACTGTGTTTTTGTGGTTGTTAATCTCTTTTCTAAGATGGCAATTTTGGTCACCTGCAAGAAGAGCATCACAGCAGAGGCCACTGACAAGCTCTTCTTTGAACAAGTCTGGGTACATTTTGGAATCCCACAAACCATTGTCTCATATCGCGATAGTATATTTCTCAGGACATTCTGGTCGAGCCTCTGGTCACTGCTAGACACCAAGATCATCAAATCCACAGCCTTCCACCTCCAGACAGATGGCCAAACTGAGGTTGTAAATCAAATGTTTATGCATATTGTTCACATGTATAATTCAAATCACCCTCGCACATGGGATGAGAGCTTTCCCTATGTCTAGCATAGCTACAATTGAGCCCGACATAGCTCAACTAGCCACATCCCCTTTTAGGTGGGGTTGGGATTCCAACCATTGGGTCCCATAGATGTTGCACTTCCCCTTGCGGTCACCTCGACCAACTCATCTCCTACTCCAACTGAAGATGAAAAAGCCACTCAGTTCATTGAGTGGATCTAACAAATATTCCAATAGGGTAAGGATATCCTATAGAAGTCCAATGACAAGTACAAACAACACCATGATCAACATCGGGTGCCACATAAGTTCCAGGTGGGAAACAAAGTTTGGTTGGACTTGCAGAAAGAACACCTTACAGGACCCCATCAGAAGATTTTCCCACTCTGTTATGAGTTGTACACTATCACCGAGGCCATGGGGGATAATGATTTTGAGCTCAACATTCCTCCTTTCCTTGGCTTGCACCCAGTGTTCAACATGGATCTCCTTTGCCCTTATTTCCCACCATTATTGGACACCTCAGAAGTAGCATAACAACTGACACCAACATAACTCAACCTTGAATGCATACAATAGGAATCCAATGATTATATTGTGGACACACAAATCAAGGGCACTCAAAAACAAAGGATCCAACTTTATAGAGTCGTCAAAGTAGGGCAGCTCTTGCACCAAGGCAAGTGGCTCACCCGGGGCCAAATTCAACAGAAATTTCCTCATCTAATGGGGGACCTCAACACAATGGATACCCTTTCTTCCTAAGGAGAGAGGATTGATCTATATGGATATCGGTGGCCACCCACCTTTTCCAACTGGATCAAAATAGTTTTCTGACAATTTTGGCAATTTAATATTTTTAGCAGTTTTAACTTCCGGGGCCATTTTGAGGGCCTAAATGAAGGTTTTTCAGGATCGATCTACTTAACTATTTTTGAAGAAATGAATGAGCCCCAAAATTAATCTCCTCGATGATACCTTTCCAACAGGATATCACATGCCTAAAGCAGAGATCATATGCAAAAGTTATGACCTCGAGAATTTGATGTACTAAGTTACCCAAATGGGGCCCACATGACTTTTGGCACTTCATCTCCTTGGGTTAGGTTTTTGAATGTCTAGGGTTTTTGGAATTCTTGTTTATTGTAAAAATTCCTTTAGGGCCTCATTATAATCTTCTTCTTGTGAATGCGCACAACTGTCACATCTCTTCTTAGAGATAAGCCACCACCATTCCAACAAGCTTGTTTCCGCTACATTTTACAGTTTCAACTTATTTCGTTATTGAATAGAAAACCACTTTTATTGTATCTATGTTATTTTGTGTTAAGCACTTGTTAATAATCTGTATTTATTTCGTTCTGCTCATAAAATCCAGATCACATTCACACAGTATATATCGACAGGGATGCCAAACCCACTACCACAGAGAGGATTATGGTGCGAAATATGCAACAAATCGAGTCATGACCCTTACCACTGCACGATTATGCAAAAATACCAAACAGTCCCAAAGAAATCATATTGCATCTTTTGCAAGTCAATCGCCCATGATGACAAATATTGCTGAACTATGGAGCTGAGGCGGGAAGAACATCAGACACATACAAGGTACAGGAAGAAATGATCACGAGGCAAGCAGTACCACAGTTCACTCAAGCCCCAACCCCATACAACACCACATTGCAGTAGTATAATACTGCGCCACAGTCATACAATATGTATAGCCATAGTACAACCCGACACAACCCCAATACAATACCGCGCAGTATAATCAGAAACCATAGTATAACATGCAGGACGAGCTAGAGGAGGTTTCGGATGCGGTAGAGGACCAATCAAATGTCACAATTGCCAACAACTAGGACATTATGCATGGGAGTGCCCACTTCCACCAATGAATTGTATGTATTGTCGCGCATAGGACCACGATACGGAGGAATGTCCGACATTACTTGTAAATATCTAGGAAAAAAGGAATCAAAATAACCAAAATGTTCAATGGATTTCAGCCGCAACAAGGGATGATGGACGTAACATCAACATAGTCACTTGAGGAGGAACTAAAATATGAAATGATGCAATTCAATAGGAACCAGTGCAGAACCAATGGGTAAAGAATAACATTGACCCCAAAAAGTAGTTCGATGCGCATAAGGAGAAGGAGATCTTTACAGAAGCCCGACAAGAATTCCAGAAGGAGAACATTGTGCCAACTACACATCAGAGAAGGGAAGCTACGGTATATGAAATGCTTCCATAACTGGACCATACCAATAGAATACAACCCACGGAACAAGTAAGTACTATCAAATACTTTTGTAATCATACATCAAAATGTTAATTGATCCTTCATCTGTCAAAATATTGCAAAACATATTAGAAAAATGTAGCAACGAGACGGATAATAAGCCAAAATTGAAAACTGTCAACCACCTACATACAAGAAGAAGAAAAAGTAGGGAATTTAGACTAAATGTTAACATTGGGGATTTCAATATGGGAGATGTTATACTAGATCTAGGATCCGAAGTGAATGTACTACCAAAAGATACATGGCAATGCATGGGAGAACCTACACTAGGATAATCAACTATGCAATTAAAGCTAGCAAATCAGCATAGAGTCCTACTCATAGGTAGACTGAAAGGAGTGACGGTAGATCTAGATGGTGC
Organism: Picea engelmannii; assembly: GCA_009831015.1. Lineage (NCBI taxonomy): Eukaryota > Viridiplantae > Streptophyta > Pinopsida > Pinales > Pinaceae > Picea > Picea engelmannii. Next base: position 931,407 of record ML776743.1, on the reverse strand, counting down.
ATGCACTAAGGCAGAATTTGAAGTCATCGAAATAGTAGATGGAACAACACCTTACCCAACGCTACTTGGTCTGGATTGGGAATTTGACAACCAGGCCATAATTAACTTAAAAACTAGAAAAATGATTTTTGAGTCAGGGGACTACAGGGTCATAGCCGCACTCGACCCATCACAAAGAGAGAGGTTCGTAGAAGCCACTTGCCTGGATTTAGAAGAGATCGTCCAGTTGTACAGAACAACTACGCGTGATGTGGAATATATCAACCCAACGGCATATGGGGTACTCAGTTGACGGAGCATTACTTCATGTACAACAGACTCGGACATTGGGTTAGAAAACGGGCAGCAAAGACTAAACGAAGTATCCACGAGGTGTGCCAGAATAGACTATGCAATAAGGTGGATTGCCACAAAAATCAGAGAACCACCCAGGTTTCACGGGCTAAATGATTTGGAAACTTTCTTGACACATTATGAAGACGAAGTATTAGAAAACCAGAGGTTGCTAGCACTGGATTTATCACTAAAAGCTACACATGCATGATGGTGGGGTGCACACAAAGAAAATATCACAGATTGGTACCAATGTAAGTGATTACTGCACATTAGGTTCAACGCAGAATAGAAAGGTAACAAATAACATATGGTCTCACCACTTCATTAATACTTTAGAGGGCATACTAGTGAATTGGTATACAGACCAAGAAATGTGTAAAGGAACCAATACATGGGTGACACTCCAACAAAAATTTACAGTCACTTTATCATTCGAGCATGAGAACCCCAACATAGACGCGACCCTAAAATGGATCACATACATCATATTCATTGAAGAACCAAAAGGAGAAGCTATCACAGAGGTACAACAGTGAAATAAGTAGATAGTCAAGGATCTACTGTCATGCTACTATGTAAAGGAGGAAGCCCCAGATGAAGATGATCCACGTGATATTCAGATTGAAGAAGTTGAAGGCGAAAGAGATGTGGAAGGACCTCCCTTAGAGTCAGAGGTCATTTGTGTGCCAATCCAGATAAAGAAGGTTAACATAGGGACTGCCGAGCAGTCCAAAATGGTAATCATTGGAGACTTCTAGGACGGACACACACTAGAAAGCATCACATAATTGTTGCGCAAATATACTGACCTTTTTCCCACAACCTTTACAAAGATGAAAGGCATAGCTAGAGAATTAGGAGAAATGAAGATACCACTCAGACCTGATGCAAGACCCATTAGACAATGACCATATAGATTGAACCCCATATATAAACATAAAGTTAAAGATGAGATCGACAGGATGCTCGAGGGAGGTATCATCGAACCAATTGAAGAATTAGAATGGATAAGCTCAATGGTAGTACATGACAAGAAACATGGAAGAGAGATCAGGATAAGTGTCGACTTGAGAAAGTTGAACGATGCATGCCTACACGACCCATTCCCCACACCATTCACGGATATATTACTTGAGAACGTAAGAGGCCACGAAACCTACTCATTCATCGATGGATTCTCAGGATATCATCAGATTAAGATAACACAGGAGGATAGACACAAGACCATGTTCACGACAAAATGGGGATCTTATCAGTATACAGTCATGTCATTCAGACTGAAGAATGCACCTACGATATTTTCTAGAGTGGTCATCGCAGCATTTAAGGAATTCATCCATCAATTCCTCGAAGTATACCTGGATGATTGGAAAGTGTATAGCTTACTAAAAAACCATGTGGAAGTTTTATGACTGATGTTAGAATGATGCAGATAATGCCAGATATCACTGAATATCAAGAAACGCATATTTGGAACACCATTTGGGATACTATTGAGACACATAGTATGAAAACAGGGTTTTCTAGTGGATCCGACAAAAATCAGAGTCACTGTTAACCTACCAGAACCGAAAATAGTCCGCCAACTAAGAGCAATGCTAGGACATATGGGATATTACAGGAAATTCATCAAAGGCTACGTGCAAATTATAGCGCCAATGGAAAAACTGTTAAGGAAGGATACAAAGTATCAATGGAACGACGAGTGCCAACACGATCTGGATAACCTGAAGGATAAGATGGTCACCACACTAATATTGATATTTCAAGATTGGGAGAAGACATTCCATGTACATGTAGATGCATTAGCGATAGAACTTGGAGCTATCTTGGCGAAACCATGAGAAGGAGACTTGGATCACCCGATAGCGTTCGCAAGCAGAAAATTATCAGATTTAGAACAGAATTATAACACGACAAAAAGAAAAGGCCTAGCTATGGTTTATGCACTACAGAAATACAAACATTACCTATTGGGAAAACACTTTAAGATGTTTATAGAACACTCAGCCCTGAAATACCTAGTCAACAAGCCAGTGTTGGGGGGGAGAATCTATCGATGGTTATTTCTTTTTCAAGAATTCGAATTTGAGGTAATAGTTAAACAAGTAAAACTGAATGTAGGACTTGACCACCTATCGAGGGTCACAAATGAAGAGGAACCAACGAATTTAGAAGACAACTTTCCAGATGAACAACTATTCTCAGTACAGATTGTTGACGATTATTTCACAGAAAACATCTAGTACTTGAGCACAGGTACTGAACCACAAGACTATACCACTATGCAGAAGAAGAACCTAGTAGTCCACGCAACCGACTATCAATTGATCGCAAGAAATCTATACAAAATGGGCACTGATAGTATCTTATGAAGATACGTACTAGACCACGAATGACCCAGAATTTTAGCAGAAGCCCACAAGGGAATAGCAGGAGGGCATTATGTAGGAAAAGATATCGCGCAGAAGGTACTATGCACAGGATTATGGTGGCCAATGATCCACAGAGACTCGAAAGAGTATTGTCAGGAATGTGATGTCTGTCAAAGAGTAGGCAAACCCAAGAGAAGGGACGAGATGCCACTACGAGCGCAAGTGACACTTCAGGCATTCGACAAATGGGCGATAGATTTTGTGGGACCCATTAACCCACCAGCCAAAAGAATGGAGGCGAGATATATTATCACCACGATGGAATACCTAACAAGATGGGCAGAAGTCGCACCAGTAAAATATTGCAGCACATAGACAGCTGCACATTTTCTATTTGAACATGTAATTACTAGATTTGGGTGCCCAAGAATTTTGATGAGCAACCAAGGAACGCACTTTATAAACAACACCATTTGAGCAATGCTCGAAGAGTTTGAAGTTCATCACCAAAAAAGCACACTGTATTATCCACAAGCAAATGGCAGAGTAGAAGCCTTCAAAAAAATTCTAGAGAACGCCTTGATAAAGATATGTAATGTCAAGAAGGATGATTAGGAACTCAAGGTACCAGTAGTGTTATGGGTGTATAGAACCACATGCAAAATGTTGATAGGACACACACCATTCAAACTAGTCTATGGTCAAGAAGCAGTAGTGTCGTTAGAATATTTATTACCCAGTCTACGTGTAACAACTATCACACACATGACAAAACGAGGCGTAGTACAAGAAAGAATGGATCAGTTATTGTCGATGGAGGAAGATCGAATCTTGGCAGAATTCCACCAACAAGTACAGAAAGCAAGAGACAAATCTTGGCACGATCTCCACATCAAGAGGAAGACATTCAAGGAAGGAGATTTAGTATTGCTCTACGACAGTAAATCGTTGTAGCACCCAGGAAAGCTCATAATGCATTGGCTAGGACCATATGAGGTAAAATTTGTCATGAACTGAGGAGATGTACAGTTAAGAGATCTAGCAGGTGCAGACCTCATAGGAATTATCAATGGGAGCCGGTTGAAGCTGCACAAGGATAGTCGACCACCCACTACGTAGTAAAAATAAAAAAGTAAAAAAATAAAACCGAGGGAAACGATAACAGCCATATCGAAAAAGGAAACAAGAGGGAATAGGAAAGTCGGAAAAGGTAGGCGTACAAGACAGTAAGAAGAAGAATTAAAACAAAGCAAGGACGGATGGGATGTCACATTAAACATGCCAACTAGAGACGGAAGAGGAGGCATAATAGAAAGTACGAAACCGCCGCGGATGCATTGAACCCACAGTTATGGTGCATTAATCACATGATGGAGGAAGCGTCCTTGACAAGTTTCATGACAATCCCATACAACAAATTAGCACATAAGCAATTAGTCTATTCACGAAAGGAGAACAAAAAAAGAGAAACAACAACTAGAATGAGCAGAGTGAAACCACGGAGCTCACTGAAGCCATTCAAACTCAACAAACATTCGACAGACACCATTATGGCATCACCGAAGCTCGCAAAACCAAGCCAGACAGCCAGATCAACCAGGGTTCAGACTAGGTCATGAGGATCACTAGAAGAAAATGACCAGTAGCCACCAGAGATCATCGATATTGATGAAATCTTGTCGCTAGAGGAAATCCCAGTGGAATACATACCAATACTAGAGGATATTCCGCAACCACAAATAAATTCCATGGAATAGGATACACCAGCAGTGGTGCACAAGCCTCAGAAAAGAGAAGAAGAAAACCATGACGAAATAGCATCGGAACATACTGAAGCAACCGTGGAAGTGAATGGAACGACACAACATCTGGGAGCAGAGGAGCAACCAGCTGAGATACAAGCACTCGTATTAGGTAACCCAGCCGAGGAGACCACTGGAGCTACCTGGGCATGGACAAAGTGGATGACAGGAGAACAACCATGAGTTGTTGTAACTTTGAGCCAGCCAACACAGTAGGAGGACCGAGTTCAGATACCAAGCTCACCTAAAACAAAACCGACTGTAGAGATTGTGCTACCTCGCATACTAGAGGGAGTACAGGTGGACCCACAACTATTAGGTCACATTGGGAAGCTAAAGTATTCCGACCATAATGTAGTAGATGAAACCAAATATCCAGAGCTTGCACCACAGGTATTTATGCAGAAAGTAGTTGTGAGCCAACTTGGAGAAACCATCACTTAGCCACACTAGTGAGCAACTAGACTAGACAGAACAAGAATTCTAGGATTGTTGAAGATACCACACTTTGGCAGAGGCCAATATGCAATAGTATGCATCAAGCAACTGTTAGCAGTTACGCATAAAGGGGATGTATGGTTGGACAAACCTGTCCCCATAACTGTCGAACTTATCACCCATATAACAGGCTTAACCACCGGGGGTATGGATCCCACGCTAATTCTGGATGATATATCCAAGGAAAAAACATTGGCAGAAAAGGTGAAGAATAAATATGGCACTGACAGGGGAATAAGAGGCATTATAATCAAACAGATCAACAATGCCGCAACGCAATTGGGCGCAAATATATTAGCCTACAAACAACTAAGAAAATGTCGCAAAGACGAAGTACTGGCAGGAGTCATTATTGTTCTAGCTCAGTGTGCAGAAGGCACCTCCATGAGCTAGGTGCCATACCTATCAAACTTGTTCCAAGTAGACTGCAAAGACATGCAGGATGCGGGTACAAAATTCTCTCATAGCTTTCATGGGATGGTGAGAACCAGAACATGTCATCTTTTGTACCACACCACAACCAGGAGGAGCGAGATATCACATCCTGAGATCTGCACCACTAGCCAAGCATAAGAAGGATAATGGAATTGTATTTGAAGCTTACCTATAAGAGATACAAGAAGCCATCAGCCGAGCATGGAGAATAACACCAGAGGTTGTCGCACAATATGGGGGCATCGCCAATTTCTAGGCTAGGCGACAAGCCATGTGGATACAACCAAGAAAGGATCTAGATAAACAGTGGCTACAAATGAACTACTATGTCACCGAGGGAGATATAGATATGGTCATTAGTGGATGGCCTGATGAATGTAGAATCCCAACCATACCCAGAGAAGTATCGGGACAAACAACAGAAGGTTCGACTGCACAAGAGAATACACAGCCTCCACAAATCCCAGTACCCAAGAAACGTAGAACGGGCCAAACCAAGTTGGCTCAGCCAGGTACCCAAAAGGGGAGGACAGAAACCACCGAGTCGGACAATGGACAGAGGAAACCGGTTGAGGGAGCATAGGAAACTGCATCGGACCCCATCACACAGGAATGAGGGGGAAGTAAGAGACCAGTGGTACAAGACGTAGGTGCGTGCAAGAAAATGAAGGCACAACGAATACCACTGAACTGCACAATCACGAAGAATGATGGAGAGATGATTGCTAGGATGGTCCAAGACTACCTCGCAGAGGATTTCGATCATGCCGTGCACCACAGGGATAAACTGCAGAAGGAATTGACAGAAATGGGCTAGCTCCTTAAGAAATTCGGGGAAGCCCAGATCATGAGTAGAAGTAGGGGCATCGATCCATCGAACACACAGACCACAAAAAGGGTGGAGGTAGAAGAACGTGACCCAGTTCTTCCGATACCACATGCATATTCCATGGTCTACATAAAGTCTAGCATGCTGCAAATGGATGAAATTGTGGGACAGACACCACTGAAGGATTTGGATCATATATAATTGGTCTTGACACGGATTCCATCAAAAGAATTATACAAACTAGAGGTTAGCGTCGACCACTAGATACAGTCGTGAGCACATAAAAACTTAGTCAAGCTACAACAAGCAACATAGAAGTGTGAAGCGCTGGAAACAGTTTGTGCACATGCCAAATCTGAAACTAAGGAGGAGAAAGAATGCAGAAATGAGCTGGAACACAGAGTGGAAGACATTTTTAGGAAACTTCCAACTACTACGCAAGGAAATGAACTCCCAGCCGCATAGAAGATCGACCAGATTGTGTAGGCAATTGATCAGTATCAGAAGGAGATCGAGACTCTTCGCGGACAGATTAGACCGACAACTCCACCAACAGTGAAGGATAAAAAGAAGCAGGAAGCAGCAATAGAGCTGTAGGAGCTATAAAAACAGGTCATCACGGCAACCGACTTGCTGGATAAAGCAGCGCAACTTTGGACAAGGCTGGAAGATGATCCACACGTCCAACACTAGGAAAAAGAGGAGGAGAGGATCAATGCAACAATCCAAGAACTCAAGCAATGACAAAAGACCATACCAATTCCAGAATGGGTCAAGGGAATGCAAGAGTTGAAGAAGATACAGGTAGAACTTATCACTGCGCAAACACAGAAACAGGAGCGTCAGGCTCAAATAGAACCGTTGCAGAAACGGGTAGCAGAAGTACTTGTGCAGGCATAAGAAGCCAGAAAACAGACAACACAGACTCAACTTGAATGCGCAGGATTGATCGGCGAGGAAGTGAAATCTTAGACAGTCGACACCATCAAGGAGAAAACTGTGCAGGCACTGACAGGAAGAGTTCCATACGATCACTAAGGAGATCGAGGAAACAAAGAAAAACTAGGTGACTCAGGACGAGTCCCATGTCAGTGTTGGGGGCTTGTTGGCCCCAGGCTGAAGAGGAAATAAGAACGATCATGGGAAAGAAAGCATGCAGAAAACTGAAGTAGCAACTGACAAAAGAACAACACACACGCATGCAAGAAAAGTGTGCAGAAAGGAAAGAAACAGTTGGAGGAAGAACAAAACGCGTATGGGAGAAAGACCTAACGTAAGAAGGGTTAGGGTTTTGGTAATATTCTGAAAAATGATGAAGATCCCGAAATGTATAAATATAGATATGAAAGTATCATATAGGTTTGTTGTTGTTGTTGTTGTTGATTATTGTTGGTTACTAGTAGTTGTTAGTAGTCCTTTAATGGTTTTAGCTGTATGAACTGATTTTGTAAGCTGTTGAGCAAAGAAGATTTGAGGGGAGGTAGATCTGAGGATTAGACCGCAGGCTCTAGAGCTTGGTGCAATCTAGTTTGCCTCATATATATCTTACCCAATTTTGTGGGGAATTGTAAGCATGTGGCGCCAAGAATGCAACACTTCCATAATAAAAGAGCCAAGATCCAAATCTTTGTGGACGTAGCCCAGGAGGGGGTGAACCACAGTAATACTCGTGTAATATGTTAAATGTATGCATGTCTCTTCTTTCTTTCAACAATTAAAGGTTAAGTTCGATGAATAGTTAGCACATTGCTATGAATCTGTTTATACTCTGCTGGAATTAAACTACATGATATTTGTATGTGAATTCAAGGGATGAGTAGTTTACCTTACAACTCGCGGTACTTGGCTTTAATCAAGAAGCCCCTATCCCCTACTCTCTCCTAGGCTATAAACACCTGAGTCTTACAACCACCCATTTAAAGCTATCTCGGGTGAGACTATGCAGTGCCTTCTGGGTGTTGTGTTGCCTTCTAGATTACCAGGAGTGCCGAAAGTTTTAGAGGCTTTGTTGGAACCCCAAATGGCATGAACCCTAGGTCAATAACTCAGACAACCCACGAAGAGAAATAATAAACCAACATGGCTTCTTTGCGTACGCTTTTGGAAGCAACCGAGATAGCACCAGAGAAAAGGACAAAGGAAGAAGAGACTGAGAGTACAACAAATATTACATAAGCAATACCAGCAACCTCTCACCCATCAGAAGTATTAACAGAGCGTCGAATGATAAATATATCACTAGAGGATATAGATTTCTCCTCAACAAAGATGTAGGAGACAACACAAGCATTAAGTCACATTAACTTAGTCTTGTCGTAGTTGCCAATGAATGTATTAAAGGTTTTGTAGACATGTGTTACACAAGGGATAAATTTTCATGCAGAGTCGATGGCGATGGAGTTTACCAAAGTGAAAAATGATAAGGCAACATTGTAGATAGAATACAACAAAGTTTTGATGGAGAGGGACGAGGCTAAACAGAAAGCAAAAAAGATACAAAAGACAATCCATAAGGTTTATAGCAACATTTTGGAGGCCCTCTTAGAAGTAGATGCTCCATTACAAGCACAAGTGTCGAATATTAGTGAATCCACTCAAGGATTCCAAGTGAAGATAATATACTTAGAAGCGCACACTATGCCAAGAACTCCACATGAGGAAAGGGAGTAGAGGGAGAAGAGAGTGATGAAAACAATGGAAAATATCAAGAGTTTCGAGGAGGAGTGTGCCAAGTTGTATAATGAAAGAACACAAGTATGGACTCAACTAACAGAAGATGCAGAGTTGCACGGAATATGGTAGCTCCGAAGGAGAAAGCACAAAAGTCTAAATAGACGATGAGCACTACGCCACTAGTAGAAAATATGGTTGCATTCATAGAGAATAGGAAGTTGTACTTAGACATGAACCAAATGAGAATAGAATAACAGGCTCGCTCACAGAAGATTGAGACACTGCAGAGGAAGCGTTTCAGTTAACACACGAACATGCAGCTGCACAAGGCATAGTGAAGTAGGTAGTGCAATAGAGAGAAGAGAAGTTGAAGACACACATTACAGTGGAGACAACAGAAAAAAAATTCAGTGGGAAGCACAAGTAAAGGAAAAGGTCCCAACTGCAAAAGAAACATTCCAGAAGTTCATTGCGATGTGGAAGAAGGCCCTAAGTGGCTCGTGATGAGCCATGGGTGAGTGTTGTGGGCTTGTTGGAGTATGATCTTTTGCAACCAGTTTGAGAATCATGCAGGAGTAAACTTCACGGAGTAACACATTTTCAGGGGTTGGCGAACACAAAAGATAAAAAAGAGTTAGAAGTTATTAGGAATTTTGGTCCATTTTGTAATGTGATAATCCATAGTATAGATGTATAAATATATAAGGGCTTTTGGCTATAAATTACCACTTGAAGTGGTGATAAGCTTGAGGTGAGTCATGTGTGATGAATAAGTGAGCCTAAGTTTATACAAGGAGAGAATGAGCTAAGTGTGCACTATATGCCCGAACCACAAGGGAATTTTGAAGTAGAACTAAGATATCATGTATGAGTAGAGTGCACACCTTTTGTAAGAGATGATGGTGAATAATAATATAAGAAGCTTTTTATTGTGGATGTAGCCTATATTGGGTGAACCACACTAAAATATTATTTCATTGTGTTATGTTGTGATGTGTTTGGTTATGATGAATGCCTCCCTTCCCTCTATGATTGTAGAAACCTAGTTCCTCCAGCCCCCATAAGTACCTCAGGTGAACCTTCCACGCTTGCGTGATGCCAAAAGTGCCAGTATGTTAAAGGTTTTGTTAGTGTTTTCATGTTGAATTGTGGGTGTTCCCACTGAGCGCCAACACCGCATAGTCCAAGTTCAAGAGAAATGGAGGATTTGTTAGAAATACAAAGACTCGAACCAGGGCGTTCATCACACCTGCACCGCCTTCAACTTTGCCTTGGCCTCGTCCCTTCAACTTTGCGACCGTACAAGGGCTTCCTTCCCCATATCTCTTCCTCTCATTTCACTGAGCATCCCTCCATCAAATTCCTCATGGATTCTACCTTCTCCAAAGCCAAGGGAAACACAGAAAACTCACCCAAATTTGTTATCCCAAACTCGGCGAGCGTTACCTCTTGAGTGGAGGCGAGGGGCCCTTGAGTGGAGGCGAGGGGCCCTTGTAGCCAGAAATTGAATCTTCGTCGGAGCTCTTCTGCTCTGGAACACTGACACAAGAGAAAACCGTCCTTTGTTACAGGTGGTCTCAATGGAATACACACCATCAAAGTTGTTGTCCGCAAAGGGCATGTGGAGTGAGTTGTCGTAGACGACCTCGTAGTTTATGGTGATTTCAACAACGAAGGTTAGAGAATGCGCTGCGATGGCCCGCATTTATCTCTATGACTCCACACCCGACATCAAGAACCGGTTCAGCTCCAAACCCTTCTTCGTTGAGCTTGGTGAAACCCATATTCCACTACATAACTCTTTGCATAACAACGTAGCCTCCTACTCGAATTGACCAACGTTCTCATTGATCTGCTCTTTCTCTTCTATGCACGACGTGAACATATGGGCTCAGCTCGGCCTCTGCTTCCCATGCACCAAACTCCGACGACTTCTGCACTAGGTATTACGACCATGGTCACCACCTCTACTGGAAGTGACCACGACTACCTTCTCGTCCATCGCCACCATGACTCGACCCCCTTCTCCCTTTACGCACGCATTCAACCTCCTTATCTATGCCCGTTGGTCTCCAGACCCAGATCCAACATGGTCACCTGTGACGGAGAAAGATATGACTCCCTTCGAAAGACGCATATTTGACAGAGACGAGTGTTTCACTGTCCAACCACGCAATCCTCCGGATTTGATCCCTGAAAGGAAGACCAATGACCAGCACAGCCGCTCAGAGGGAGATACCGCCTCCAATGGTATTTGAATCTACAATCCTTTAAACGACCTACAAACTGACAATATCTACTCCTCTGCTGATTTTTGACTGCTTACAAAACTGCAAACGTTACCCTTGCAAATCACATGAACAATGTCTAGTAACCTCACCCGTTCGTTTTGTAAACGTTAACCTTGCAAACCACATGAACAATGTCTAGTGACGTCACCCATTCGTTTTGTAAACGTTACCCTTGCAAACCACATGAACAATGTCTAGTGACCATACCCGTTCTTTCACCAAACACGATTTGCTCTACCAAATCCTTCCTCTGCTACGATTTCCTTTGCACATGGCACATATTCTCTATGTACAGTTGAGAGATTTCAATTCGCATTTCCTTCTCTTCCGCTGAATATAGAACAAGATAATAACATACAACACATAAATCAAAACAAAACAGAAACACATCAAATTGGTGTATGAGATTTCCTTGTTTGTGGGATAAGGGACTTCCCTCAGCTCAACCATTTGATTGGTAAAGTTTATAAAGATATACATACCCTACCCCGTCTTATTGTTCAGTGAATCTTGAAGAAATAGTTTAAATTTACATTTAATGAGAAGAGATCTCACAACCTAAAATACAAAAATTTAATTTAAAAGGTATTAAAAATAATAATTATTTCCACAATAATGGTTATAGGGAAAAAGATCAAAACTTAATAATGAAATGATATAAAAGTCTATATAGGTTGACGTTTTCATTCACTCAAACTAGATTCACAAATATTGAAACCATCTTTTTATTAATAGATTATATAAACTTTCAAAAACAACTATGTGAATATGAAAATATCTAAAAACATAAATTATTGTAAATTCATCTTAAACTTAGAACTATTAAACACATTTTGGGATCAAATTTATTAAGGTGTAATTTGTTTTATCATTTAAAGGAATTAATATATTAGCTATCTTAACTTGAGATCTATTATAAGTCAAGATGGATCACATCTCTTGAGGTGCAAAAGATTTTTAGATTAAAAAAGTTGAGGAAACTTTTTCAAAGTGAGGGATTTGATCCATATCATTTTTTAATTTAAAGAGTATTCTAGAAGACACTAATAAAGTAACAATGTTCAATGATGGTGAAGTTGATTAAGAAGAAAGTAATAGTATCCCTATAATAAATAATAGATAGATTAATTAGTGATCCACGTGAATATGTCTTTTTCATCTTCTTTTTTTACTTTTTTAATTTAAAGAGTATTCTAGAAGACACTAATAAAGTAACAATGTTCAATGATGGTGAAGTTGATTAAGAAGAAAGTAATAGTATCCCTATAATAAATAATAGATAGATTAATTAGTGATCCATGTGAATATGTCTTTTTCATCTTCTTTTTTTTACTATTGATTACATGAGAAAGAAAGTTGATTTGGAAGACAACTCAAATGTTTAACTCGACATAAATAATATTGGAGTGAAGAAGATCCCTCTTGCTATCTAATATTAATAGTTTTGTTTCTCCAACCTCATATGTTTCTTGTAATTCTATTTACATTTTATGATATTATTTTGATTTGAATGCACTCAATCATTTTTCACTATATTATCACTAAAATCAATGCTTCCTAGTAATGTGTTATTTCATTGTTAAAATCAATACAAATACTTGAAAATAATGCATCACTAAAACCAATGCATAGTATCGTTTTGCATTATGTCATTGTTGAAAATAATGCACATATCATCACTTATATACCTTATTGTCTTGTGTTATATCATTGTTAAAATCAATGTATGTATTAAATGATTAATATTATATTCTTTTTACATTTCCATGGTTGGAATATATCAATAATTTAAACATATTCCTTCTAAAATTCCAAACTATCTTCATTTTAATAACCTATTAAAAAATAATGATATATTTTAAGAGGCATTTTACCATCTTCATATTGAATTATTATATTAATAATATATTTACTCCTAATATACTTCTTGTTATTTTACATTTAAAGCTATTTTTAAACAAATGAATGATATGCCACTCTTGATTTTGGTGATGATAAAACTACACGTTTAATTTGAAAAAATATGTTTTATTAAATGAAAAATAATAATTGACTAAAGTATCCCCGGATGGGGTGATATTGGGAGACACATGTTAATAGGACAGTCACGAGAGGGCCACTGTGGCATCAACCAAGTGATGGACGTGTGCCTCCCCGTACTGCCACCTTAATGCATTTAAAACCACATTGCATGAGACAGGGCACCATTAATCTTAGTGCGCCATGCTCTCGCTATTCGTCCCTTCGATAGATCAATGTCATGGCTGATAATTTACTCTGCGTGTGTGTTGGTTTTATGGATGGCACCAACGACTTGGGCACTATGAATTGCAAGAGGTGCTTTGGACGCCTCATTCTCTTGTGGCCGGATCCTCTAGAGCTCGGACTTTTGCTCAGCTGCTCCTACGCATTTTTTCATTCTCTCATGTGTGTTTCTGCCCTCACTATGTCTTAGAGATGCCGAGACAGAGGGGGAATTCCAAACGAGGCTAGTCTTGGCAACCCAGTCGACCGCGTGTAGCCCTCCGCCCCCCACCGACACCATCCCATAACTCCTCCTCCTCATCACCCTCCTCGTCCACATCCCTAGCGTAGTCAAGACACGGTTCGAGCAACCTCCTACCCCTCTCGTCGCCTTTTTCTTGCAGGTTGGAGTGGTTTGATCTCTAGGGGGACTTCTATGGGATTTAACCCAGGCCCCCTTGGAGATTTGGCCTCCACTTCACACCCAATCCCAATGGCTCCACCAAATTCGTCGGTCCGTTCGGCTTCTTGGTTGCCCCAAGCCTTGTTACACTACACTCACTCTGAGGGTGATGGCCATGATGGCAGCCAAGGCTCACAACAACGGCCTCACTCCCATGCCAACTCTTGCACCAAATTTGCATCTAAACTGCAAGGAGGCCTTGCAATGCTGCAAGGTCTGGTTTTTGAATTACGATGAGACTTGGATGATCTACGGTTTCACATGGAGATTCTGGATGAGAAAGCAACACAATTATTGCAATTGCTTTCAGCAATGCAGGATGTTTTCCACCCTTCAGCTGGAGAAGCACATGCATCAGAGGTTGAGCCACCAGTCTTGGCACTAGCTCCACCACATGGGACTACGAAGGACGTTGCACTAGTCAAGGAAGAGGACGCAACACTAGTCGAGGAGGAACCAACACCTCTCGAGGACCCGACGCTCGACGCCATGTCCATGGACACGTGGCCGCACTACAACCCTACCACTTGACTTTCACATGTGTCTCTTTTATTTTTCTTGGTTCAAGGGACATATAACTGGTGTTTTGCCTCATAGACGCTATAGTGATAATCTGTCTATGTCAATTACTGTCAAGTTGGTCACCCCAGGGGGCTGCATTTTTCTGTTATAGGTGAGTAGAAAGGTCAAGCTATAATGTTTTGTTTTTAAAGACTTTTTATGAATATCAATTTAAGACTTGAATTATGAAACTGTTTGGTAAACTGAGCTAGTTTCCCCTTGAGACAGCTAAATATTTACAACCTAGAACAAAAGGATGATATTGTAATATTTGATTTTGACATATTTTTTCTACAATCTTACTTAAAAAAAAATGACTAAAGTAAATAATAGTAAAAAGTGAATAATAATAAAATTATAAATAGATGAAGACAATTAAAATCATTAAAAGGTGATATTAGTAAGTGATATTATATATTTATATGGTATATTATAAACCAATTCTATGTTATGTTTTAAGTCTTAATTGTCACTCTAATATATTCTCGGAAGTTATTTCAACTAAGAATATCATCTCAATTAACACCTTTGAAACCTTTTGTGACCTTGCCATAGTTTTCTCTCTATTTCTTTTGTAGTTTGAAAAAAAACCAAAAAACTAAGTAGTGGCTTAAAGGTTGGTATGCTAAAACAACCTCTCAACAATTTTCAAGTGAATTATTTGAATTTCTTAGGGAATTGAATCCATAAAATTCAAAAATATTTTAAATTAAAATATTATCATAAAGATTAAAAAAGTATGTGTATTATTAATTATAAATTAAATGTACAAAATATTTTAGGTTTTGTGATTGCAAGAAGATTTTATTCTTTTGGATTTGTCATAAATAAATAGTGTAATAATAGGGACGTTTAGAAGTTATTTTTTTTACAACTTTATTTTATTTTATTTATGTAGTGATTTTGGTAACGTTCATTTTTGTTCAATTATTATTCAATAATGTGCATTCTAACAATTTGATTTTATAATATGAAATTGTCTTAACTTTATACACATAGATGTTTATAATCTTTTTAAGATATGAGATAATCCCCTTAACATCACTACTAAGAGCTAGGTATATTAATAGTTCATAATTAAATAAATATATTTTAGGTTAGGTTTATCATAATTTTTTGTTCACCTAATATTTATAATTTTTTTAGCTTCAACTTTTTGGAGATAAACTCTATATAAAATTTTGAAATGTGTAATGTTTCAAGTGGACACTCCCACAATCAACTCATCATGAGAAAAAAATAAAAGCTAAAATAATAATAGAAAAGAATGTTTGGGTGGATATTTATGGTCATATCATATAGGAAGAAAGAGTTGTAGGTACATTTAGCTCTCTAAGGGCATTTGTTTAGCCTCAATCACATGGGTTGGCTTTAATTGCACCCTATAATTATCCACCCAAAAAGTATTTTCTATTATTATTTCAACTTTATTTTTCTCCGATTATAGGTGGAATCTTCAATGAAACACCTCTAAATTATGGGTGAGATCTTCATTGAAACACCTCTAAATGGGTTAGCTTTAATTGTACCCTATAATTATCCACCCAAAAAATATTTTCTATTATTATTTCAACTTTATTTTTCTACGATTATAAATGGAATCTTCAATGAAACACCTCTAAATTATAGGTGGGATCTTCATTGAAACACCTCTAAATTTTATACACAGATTAACTCCAAAAATCTCAGTCAACGAATTTTCTCAATCCATAAATAATATTTTTTTTAATAAAGATATATATTTTAATAAAAAAAATCTAAAACCAATAAATGCACATTTCAATAATATTAGATTCTTAATTTGTATGTCACAATTCAAAATTCAAATACTTCGTAATAAATATATCATATACGAAGAAAGGGTTATAGGTACATTCAGGTCAGAGAGAGCATTTGTTTCGCCTCAATCACATGGGCTGGTTTTAATTGCACCTTTAAGTATGGATCATACACGAAGAAAGGGTTATAGGTACAATTAGGTCAGAGAGCATTTGTTTCGCTTCAATCAGATACACTTGTCCTCATTGCTCCTCTGTATTGTAACTTTGGTGAATGGCGTAAAAAACTATCATCTAATTGCTCTTCTGTAATGTAATTCTGGTGAATGGCGTAAAAAACTATGAGCCCTACTACCTCTGTTAATTAACAGCCATACAGATTCTCACCACCCAGGACCCACAAGCATTAAACTGAAGGCGCCCACCGGAACCCAACGTTAAGACCTGGAAAATTTACGAATTGCCTTGACACTCGTCCTTTTCCTTATGTGGGGCGAGAACGGACGACCACAAACAAAAAGAAAACCGTCCTTACTTACATTCATTCATTGCCCACATGCGCTCGCTCAGCAACCATGGCACACTGTCAGCTTTCTTCTCAAGCGAGTACGCAGCGTGTATAACCTTCCAAGATTCTCCATTTCCATTGCACTGCGCTGTTTCCTCCTCTCTGTATATATCTATTTATCCAACCACGAAAAGAATTCGCCTGTGGTTATACGCTGCTACTTGAGGAATGTGATATACACACAGGAGCACGAGGAGGTAATCAGTAATATATATATTCACGCTGGGGTTCTGTTCATTATTCATATGTGATTATATTCAATCTTACCTTGATGCCCATTTCAATTTATCTTTGATATATGGAGTTTTGACTTGATCTAGCAATTGTTGTTTAATACATTGAGAGTTCCGACAACATTGACATTCAGAGGCCAAATTAGGTTAGGGAGCATCATGGGTGCCATTGATGGAGCTTATATGACTAAGGCTGTGCCCTCGGAAGAAAAAATGGGCTCTCAGAAGAAGAAGAATATATTGAGAAGAGCTCATGCCCACAAGAAAAAATTTATAAGGGCCATTGGATTTAAACGCAGTAGATCAGCTGCATTAAGGAGGACGGGATATATCAAGAGTAAGCCGGGGGTATTCAGGGGTGTATATTCAATGAATATAAACAGGAGATTGAAGAAGTTGCAGACGCTGATTCCAGGTGGGAGGACTGCGCAGGATGTGGACGTGCTGTTCAAGGAGACTGCAGATTACATTGTGTCCTTGAAAATGCAAGTCTGTTTGTTGCAGGCATTGTCTCATCTCTGCAGTGGCAGTGCATAATGGGTTTAAAACTCATGGCTTTTGATCCATCTTGTGATTACGTCAGTCCAGCAAATTAATGTTACAGAAGAACTATTTATCTTTAATAATGACTATGAAGGATGAGTTTTTCCCTTGGATGTTATTTTTTCTTGCAATACTGATAGCTGATTTTATATCACTTTTTGAATGCTGTAGTAGATCTTAGTTCCAATATGCTGAACAACAAAAAATATGCTACTCAGGAGCTACCGTAACTATAA
This sequence comes from Picea engelmannii, assembly GCA_009831015.1. Taxonomy (NCBI): domain Eukaryota; kingdom Viridiplantae; phylum Streptophyta; class Pinopsida; order Pinales; family Pinaceae; genus Picea; species Picea engelmannii. Next base: position 913,542 of record ML776743.1, on the reverse strand, counting down.
TTTTTAGCAGTATTAATTATGGTTAACTACAGTTATAGTTATTATCTGTCTGCATTGAGTGCCCTTGAGCTGCATTCACTGGCCATGCAGGGAAGACATGTTTACATATTCAGATGCAACGCAAAGAAATGAGAGTGACCTAAATATGGTCTTCACCTTGACTTTAATACGCATCGAACAGTCATTCAAATCATTGATATTCATAGTTTTTTTTGGTTTGCTTCCTGTTAATTCTTAATAGATTTAGAGTTAAAAGACAATCTATACTGGTGTTCATATTATGCAAGATCGAACTATACTTTTCAAGTTAAGTTCATTGGGGAAAAAATGATATTTGTAGATTGTAATAAAACAAATATCATTCGAAGGATGGATTTTATGTACATCTTCCTTTGATGTGGTTTTTGGCAAGGATAATGATTACTTGTTGCATGTGGTAATTCTGATAAGAATTGTGATGAAAAGGATTTTATAACTAAAGAATGTTATATATGTCTTTTTTTTAACCGTTGACATATACATATGTATACCAAAAGTATTGAATTTTCAGTTAAAAACAATTCATGCACTAAGTATCATAAAGGTGTTTCCTTTTCATAAGGCGTTTTATTATCGTTCAGAGACACAATGAAAGTCATACAATTTTTCAATATATTGAATGTTGATTTTTATGTATAAAGGAAAGTAAATTTATGGAGTATTGCTATTTTTTATATAACTGGAAGTAAATTTTAATTTTTTTTTTTGAAAATGTAAATTTTATTTATTAAAAAAGTGTTTAAATTTATTATGATCTATTTTTTTAATAGTCACTTTTAATTTATAATTCGATATTCTTGAGTAGAGTTCAAATAATTTTTTTCCAAAGAATAAAGAGAGTACTTGTATTTCTGCAGAGGATAAAAAAGCCAGTAATTTTATCTCTGCAAAGGAACACAATTACATTTGTGTAAGCTCTTTCTTCACGAGAACCATCAGTCCATATGAACTGCAAAAAGAACAAAGCTTGGTAAGAATTCATTATATACATCAAAAGGGAATGATTTTATGTTCAGCTTTCAAAAGCCACCATGAAATCAGCAAAGCTTTATTAAGTCATATTTTTTTATTCTGTTAAGTTATTCCAGTGTGGAAAAGAGGAGGGTTGTGGTCCTAGGTGCATGGGAGAGAAGGGCTGAAGCAGCACGTGCTTTTGGTGCTCTACAACACACGTGAATGGATATAATGCAAAATTCCATGTGAGTCTCGACTGGTCGACCTCCAAATGGTGCGTGTATAGGGTTTCTTCAAAGATCTACAGGATTTGAAGAACATTAGGTTTGGGCTCTGAGTGTACGAAGGATCATGTCTTGGATGCTTGAATCTTATGGATCTGTCAACCGTGGTTGAATTTGTTGTTTGGATTCATATCTACCAATCAGTCAGCATCAAGGGATGGAGGTCAAACCAATGGAAAGGAGAGAGGATGGCCGCACAAATATTGAGATGGAAACAATGAAAAAAAAAATTAATTGTAATTTTAACTAAGGTGAATGTAAATGGACATATCAATGTAAGGCCTTGTTAGGAATACAAATTTAAAGGGAGAATGTTAACTTAAAATTCACTAAGTGAAAGAGTCAAATTTATTAGGTCAATATTGTTGGTTATGGATAGATTCTTTTGGTAGCCCTAGGTTTTAGAGCCCACCAATTACATGTAATGAAATTCTTTAAAAGGTTGGAGATACTGCATTGTAATGTTCTCAGATTTCCAGATTTCAATGGTGAAAGCTTACTTGGTCAAAAAACTCTGAGTTGGCTTCCTTTGATCGAAGTCAATAATAAATCTGTTGATGATTGGTTTTTCTGTAATATAATTTATGTGTGCATATTCTTTTGTTCTTCTTATTTCGATCTCTCTCACAATTTTAGTTTCTAATATATTCATTAAAGAAGCCATGAGTCATGGAAATATATTGTGGAATGTTTCCTTGATTTTCCATAGGCCTCAATCCATTGCTAGTCCATCCTTTGAGAGGCTTTCTAATTTTTGGCTTATGTGCCTATACACATTATCAAAACGGATGAGTGAGAAGTTATTTAATTTACTTTTGATACCATAGAATCACGGAAGGAAGGAAAGTATAATTCTACAACATGTAATCCCCTTTCAACCAATTTATTACCAACAAGCAATTTCCATATATATGCAAATGATTCAATCCTTTTACATATGCTAATTGAGGAGCAAGTTTGAGTTCCATTATTTCACATAAATTATTTTTCTTATTTCCAATGTCGTATGACAAGGAGATATTATGATCATTTGAGAGATGTCACATAAATTATTTTTCTTATTTCCAATGTCGTATGACAAGGAGATATTATGATCATTTGAGAGATGGATAAGGCCACATGTACCTCCACGGGTGGTTTCCCTTGAGAGGCCCAAGGCATATCCTTTTGGTTTTGAGTCTCCTAATGAGTGGTTCAAATAGAGCTTTTGGATTATGAGAAAAAAATGAAAATATTGTTATGTTTTGAAGAGCATAATGTAGAGAAATGGTTTTTTTCCAAAAAAATAGAGTGATTCCTAGGGATCCAAATGCCCCTTTATACAAAAAGAGACATGGGCTTATATTTTCCAGTGTCCTAGTTTCTTAACCAAAACGTTAGCGCTCTTCAATGCTGTCTCCTCCCCATGTAGAAGAGAGACCTACTACCTTCTTAATATGAGTCTCAACTTCCAAACAAAATTTGTAGTTGATAAAAAGGTGATTATTTTCTTATCAATCTTTTCGACAAGGAAAACATCTATGTGATTGGTGAAAATTGCTTTGTTACACTTTTCTGAAGTGAGTATCTTATTGTGAAACAATAGCCACATACAAATCTTTGGTATTTGCTAGGAATTTAAGCTTTTAGAGTTTCTTCCCCCACCACGTTGGAGGATTGTTGAATGTATGGGCTAACCCGGGTTCTACTTTAGTTCTCGAACAAAACCCTTTTCACCATCGGCCCTTGGTGTTGTGCATAGATGGCTTATGGGTGATTGCATGACCCAAGTGTCTACAATCAAGGAAGGGGTTGGGGATGTTCTACTTCTTCTACTGATACTTTAACATGCATTTTACCATAATATTCATCATATCTACTACTTTATCCATTCAATAACATTCATTCTACATAATTATATCAACCCGAACAAATGCATTCATATAATAATTAATTCATTATAAAGCATATAGATTGATACAACACACATAAATACACCATTTTTACCGTTGTTCACTGCCCCACGCTACGTCCACAAAGATATTCTCCTAATTTCTTATTCTTCATTAAAATAGTCGTGCGTTGGGTGCAATACATCATGGGTTTATGAATGGTGAGGTGGACTAGTGTCGCACCAAGCTCCACAACTTCTGACCTCACCCTCAATTACATCTCAAAATTAACTCCATTTGAGCTCCACAACTCTCAAAAAAATATAGACTTTGACTCAAAAACTCAAAAGGATGCTCCAAGTACTCCACTCATGAAAAAGTTTACTGAAAATATACGATATCCATAGATTCCTTATACATCCTCTATTTATACTACAAACAAAGGGTCAAAACCCTTATATTGTCAAAAACCCTAATTTCTAAGTGGACTCCACTTGTCTACTTTCTAACTCCCTTCCACGTGGTTGGTCTTCAATCCAATCATTCCTTACGCTGATCTTGCTCCTTTCCTAGCATGTGTTGTTTCCTTTTCCCTTATGTTGCACTCCTTTCCCTTCTTTTTTGGTGCGCGCTACTCCTTTGGTCCATTCCTTGCCTCTTCTCCTAGTTTACTACACTTAACCCCAAAATTGCTTGCTCCAACAGGCCCCCAACACTAATTTGTGGCGCGTCTGGAGCTAGTCACGCTGTGTGTGCCTTCTACACTGATTCCTCCAATTCCTGGAAAGGTTTTGCTAGTTCATCCCATTTTTCCTTCATATGCGCGTTCTTTTCTATGAGGGTCTCCATGACCTGCAATGTAACATGATCCTTCAACACTTGTATGATTTTTGAGTGCACCTATTCCATTCTAGATTTCTCTATTTCTAACTATGTTATCATATTTTATACTTGCTCTTGCAAGGGGTCAAACTAAGCTTCGCTAGTCTGGTGTTCATGTTGGATTATCTTGACGTCTTCTTGCAATTTTTTCATCTCCTCCATGACCCTTAGACTATCTGATATAGGCATTGTCTTCTTTCTCTTCTTTAGATCCTGCTCCATTCAACTTTTCTTCTTTTTGATCCAACTACTGGATTCTTCCATCTTGTGCGAGTCTTGTCTAAAGTTGCATGGTCTTCTCATAAAGTTTTGCTATTTCTTTGACTTTCAGCGTAATATGATTTGTTTGTTCTCTCACTTGCTCTTCCCTTTCAGACATGACCTCTGGCGGGATAGTTGTTGTCACTTTCTCCACCAATTTTCTTATATTCTTCTTGTACCCATCCATCATCTGCACTATCTTCTGTAGATTTTCTTATGTGCTAATTTCTCCTGTTAGTGTGCTCTCCATAATTGTCTGAAATATTTCTTCAAGTCTTTTCTCCAATTTATCCGCATGTCATTTTGCTTCCTCTTGTTCTATCCATACTTCCATAAGAATTGTCTCTGACACATCCTTTTCTTCCATGGTAGTCTCCAAGTTTGTTGCATTCCTCCTGGCTCTGGATTGAACCTTTTACGCTATGCTCATCTGCAACTTATACAATGCTTTGGTTGGAATCTTTGATAGTGCTAATTCCAACTGTTCCATGTCCTTCACTTGTTTCTGTGTGTCCTCGTCTACTTGTATCATACTCTGACTTATATGGAATGTCGCGCTCCCCACTATTTCTATCCGGACTGTCTCCTTCTCTTTATGAATTGGTGCATGCTATGGCGTGTTTTTTTTATGTGTGACAGTGAGTTGTATCTCTCCAGAACTTCTTTAACTTCCAAAATATTTGTCATGATTTTTTCTCTCTGAGATTCTACAATATAGAGTGCTTCCTCTTCTCAGTCTTGCACCTTATTAGCTACTAACTCTGCATCATCTTCTGTGATTGTGAGTTCTATATGATTTTGTTGTGCCTTCATCTTCTTCCTCTATTCTCTCATATGAATGGTTGATATCCTCTTTTTTGTGTCTACGTAGGTTTTGTGACCTCTGGTTTACTTCTATTCCTTGTCTCTCGAGTTGACATTCCATCTTTCTTTTGTGCTTCACCATTTTTTCTTTCTGTGTTGTCAGTTCTGATTTCTGATACTCTTGGTACATTTCCTTATTCCTTGGTTTCTTTGTTGTTATGTCAGTACCTGTAGTTTTGATGTGCTCAACTTATTTTCTAGTATTTGCAGCTGGGCTACTAGACTTTTGTGTTGTGCCAGCTTCTACCCATTCTTTTCCCTTTGTTCCTTTCGTCCGTGCTACTAGAACCTTCCATTGATCCAACCATTCTATGAGAACCCATTGGACTTCTTGTGTTGTAATGCAATAATGCATCTTGAGCCATGTCTTCTTAGGGTATCTTCTTGCTTGGATCCATGTGTTATGTCTAGATGCCTTAAAGTTAGCTATGCCCTCATGTTCCTTCACCACTTCAGGTGTGATTCTCCATGTATTTTCAATCTTCTCCTGCATCTCTTGAATATACATACCAAAAATACTTTTGTTTTCCTTTTCTTAGCATATGTGTTATGTCACAGGATTTCATATCTCATTGTGACACACCTTCTTGTTCTTCCACAAAACATTGAATACTTTGGTTTCTCCCATGCATCTAGGGCTATCAAAATTAACAACCACGAATAGTGGAACTTTGTTCAAACATCCTATGCATCCCTACTATCTTCTAAGAAAATGTTGAGAAGATACAATGCCCAACTCAAAATTGTACCTTCTGCACATTATGCAGCTGTTGCAACCACCCCTCCAGGTGCCTCTTCTTTGCGATATTCCCTTAGTAGCTTGTAGTCCATAAAATTTGTCACAAATATGGAAGTTGGGTCATTAATGTCCTTAATAATCATCCCCTTGATGCCTCTGTCTGTGCCACAATTTTTCTTTACTTCTTGTGCAATATTTTTTTCCTTCCTTTTTTCATCGAGGTATTGCTCTGAATTTACCCCATATATCACTAATCCTTTCAAATTGGAAATTAGGTTGAAATCTATCGGGACATGTCATTCCATCCATAGAAATCATCCATGTACGCTTGCCAAAATCTATTTGGTGCATGCATTGACGTCTCTCCCCCTGTTGAAATGAGGAATTTCCAATAAATTCATTATTTCGTAGTTTTAAAGTCCATCTATCCATTGTTTGGGCTCCGTAATTAGTATTCCTTTTGATGTTTACCCCATGTTCTCCATATAAATCTCCTGCGCAAGCTCTGGGTACTTGACGACCTTTGTCAAATTGTGATTGGTGTACCGCAGTTTGGGAACATGTCCCAACATATCTTCCACAATGACTACTGAGTCTGGAATGTGAGGTATAGCCAACTTGATCTATGTTTGTGTGAGCATTGTTGCCTTCTTCTTTGATGGACCTTTTTGTGTTTCTTCTAGGATTTCTTCTTCCTGCATTTCCTCATCCATGGTGCGGTCATCCTCGACCTCTAGGTTTTCCTCTACTAAAGGTGTAGCATTATTTCTTTTATCACTATCATTTTCACCCTATTCTCCCTCTGTGTGCGTCGTTCCTGGGGTTTATGTGCTAGGGTTCACTTCCATCTTGGTGTTTCTGTCTTACGTTACTTGACAAAATTATGCTACTTCTTCTTATGGGTTTTTTTCTTCAATACACATCAAGATAATCGATTCAGTATCTATAGTGGGAATATCATCCACATCGAACACTATGTTAGTTTCTTTGAGTGGTCTGTTAGTTCCACGAGTTTTTTGTGCGGATTGGCTTGGTTTTCCGAACTTTGGTGGTGCCATTTTCTAAGCTTGTGAAAACTTGGTTGTAAATCTTAGTTGGGTTCTTCACAAATTCTCACTTACTCGCACCCTATTTTCTATGTCGCTCGGATGCTCAAAAGTCACAAGTTTTTTTTTTCCATGCTTTCCCTTTGATAGACTCTGTCATTAATGCTATGACATGCCCTTTCATTTCCATTCACTAGTTTGCCACTTTTCTAGTCATTCTCCATTATTTTGTGTAGTGTTTACTTTTCATGCGTGTAGTCTTATAAATTATGTTGCACCAATTTTCGGTCTCCTTCACGCTATCATTCTCATCTATCTTTCTACCATGTATTCCTCTAACTACTTATTTTTTGTCTTTTTCTTCATTTTCTACTTTTCTTTTCCATTTTCTCATCTTTCTTCCTACTATATACAATATGTACAAATCTACTTGCTGCGATGCAACTACTGAGGGTTAGTGGGTAGATTGTCCCTATAGAATTTCAAACAACTACCATTCACGATTCCTTGAACTTATTTTCCTGCTAAGTCTTGGAGCTGCACAACACCTCCATCTCTGACAAACTTTATCTAATATGGCCCTGGCCAATGCGTTCTATGTTTCCATGGGTGCTGCAAATATTTGTTGTCATAGAGGAGAACTGGATCTCCTACTTTGAAGTTATCCTTCTTAATATTTCTATCATTCCATCCTTTATCCTTTGCTTTATGTATCTCTTGACAAAAACCAACTATAATTCTATCTTCTTCGAAATCCATAAGTTCAACTAATATTTCCTGTACTGCGCCTCTTTCTGTCATCTTTGTGATAGTTGCAATGCACATAATTGGTATCAAATAATCCAAGGGAACTACTGCATCTTGTCGATGGACCAATATGAAGGGTGTCTATCATGTTAACTTCTTGCATGTAGGTTTTTAAGCCCATAGTATTGTTGGTACCTTTAATTCCCAATCGTCTTTATTCACATTACAAATCTTGGTCAAGGAATTTTCCAATATCTTGTTAAAATATTCTACTATTCCATTAGCTTGAGGATGATAAGGAGTGATCTTCTGATGATGTATCTCAAACTCTTCACGAATTTCCTGTATTGTATTGTTGATCAAGTGAGTCCCTTGATCACTCATCAAAACTCTTACGCATCCAAATATTGTCACTACTTGTTCAAATAGAAAGAACACTACAGTCTCTGTGATGTAATCCTTCACTGTTGTTTCCTCAACCCATCTCATAAAGTATTCTGTCGATATACCAATATGAAGGGTGTCTATCATGTTAATTTCTTGCATGTAGTTTTGTAAGCCCATAGTATTGTTGGTACCTTTAATTCCCAATCATCTTTATTCACATTACAAATATTGGTCAAGGAATTTTCCAATATCTTGTTAAAGGATTCTACTCTTCCATTATCTTGAGGATGATACCGAGTGCTCTTCTGATGATGTATATTAAACTCTTTAAGCATTGTCTGTATTGTACTATTGATAAACTGAGTTCCATGATCACTCATCAAAACTCTTGTGCATCCAAATATTGTCAATACCTATTCAAATTGAAAGTGAACTGTAGTCTCTGTGATGCAATCCTTCATTGTTGTTTCCTCAGCCCATATTGTCAAGTAATTTGATGTTGTAATAATATATCTGGCACCTGTTCTTCTTGCTGGTGGATTAATCATTCCTATATAGTCTACTTCCCATTTATCAAACACCTGCAAAGTAAAATAAGGTCTTAATGGAATCTCATCCATTCTGTATGGCTTTCCAACCCTTTGATAGACATCACAATTTTGACAGTATTCCTTTACATCCTTATGAATTTTTTACCACCATAATCTTGCACGTAATATCTTTTGCGTAGTAGCTTTCCCTACATAATTTCCTCCAGCTATGCCTTCATGTGCCTCTGCCAAAATAATGGGTCTTTAATGCTCCATCACACACCTTCTCAAAATTTTATCTCCTCCAAGCATAAATGAGGCACCTAATTATTTTTTGGATGTATGGTATGACTCGGGTTCTAGTTTAGTTCTCCAACATAACCCTTTTCATCGTTGGCTGCTCTGGTAAACCAAAAGGAAACACTTCCCATAGAGTGCACAACACAGTCTCACCCAATATGGCTTATGGGTGATTGCATGACCCAAGTGTTTGCAATCAGGGAAGGGGTTCGGGATGTTGTACTTATTCTACTCATACAGTAACATGTATTTTACCATAATATTCATCGGATCTACTACTTTATCCATTCAATAACATTCATTCTACATAATTATCTTAATGCGCATTGTAAATCAACCCTAGTAAATGCATTTATCTAATCATACATTCATTATAAAGAATATAGATTGAACACAACAAACATAAAGAAACCATTTTTACCATGGTTCACTCCCCTAGGCTACATCCACAAATATCTTCTACGTATTTCTTATTCTTGATCAAAACAATCATACGTTGTGCACAATACATCATGGTTTTATGAATGGTGAGGTGGACTAGTTTCGTCCCAAGCTCCACACCTTGTGACCTAACCCTCAATTGCATCTCAAAATTAACTCGAGTTGAGCTCCAAAACTCTCAAAAAAATATAGACTTCGACTCCAAAACTCAAAAGAATGCTCCAAGTAATACCCTCATGCAAAAGTTTAATGAAAATATATGATATCCCTAGTTTCCTCATACATCTTCTATTTATACTACAAACGATGGGTCAAAACCTTACATTGACAAAAACCCTAATTTCTAAGTGGACTCCACTTGTCCACTTTCTAACATCGTTGCACATAGTTGGTCTTTGATCCAACCATTCCTTATGTTGATCTTTCTCCTTTCCTAGTGCGTGTTGTTTCCTTTTCCCTTCTGTCGCGCTCCTTTCCCTTCTTTTCATTTCTTCCTGTCCAAGTATATTTTCCAAAAATAACCTTACTCCTAGTTAAGAATTTCCAAATTAGCCACTTCACAATTAGAAGGAATGTATTTAGAATGGATTTTAAAATGAAATAACCATTTCTCACTTTCTTAAAAGGATTTGAAATCTAATCCTCTTATGGGAAGTATTTTTCCTTGATGATTTGTTCCCATAAACCCATACCTTGTATTAGCCCCTAGGCATTTTTTGTTGCCACGTCTATTGAGAAGTGAAATGTTTTTTAAACCCCAACCACCCATACCTTTAGGGATGGAAGGTTTCCTCGAGGAGGATAAGACCAAATTCTTCTTTTCAATACTCCCTCACCAAAGAAAGAAGAAAGAGAGTTGTATTATTTTACCTAGAATATCTTTAGGAATCCATCCAAGAAGGTCCAATTGAATAGAGTGGCTTCTAGAACAACCTTGAAAAGTGTCGTTCACCCTACTCTAAAGAGCCATTTATTGCACCAGGAATTTACTATCTTTTCTACTTTTGCAAGAACCCATAATCAATATTTTTTTATAATCATCGAGTTTAAGGAATAATCCCAAGTATTTGAGACATAAACTATCTCATCATCCCAAAAAGAGATTAAACATGAGAAATGATATTTTTCGTACTCATGAATACCCCGAGTTAATAGGAAAGATTTATATTTGTTAATCAACCTACAAGTGGCCTTGCAGAAAACTTTGAGTAGTTCAATTAAATGCTCCATTGATCTAAATGTTTCCCCATAGAAGATTAATATGCCATCTACAAAAAGGATATGAGAGATATAAAATGGATGACCAATAACTATACCTTTTATTTGTCCCATAGCAATGGCTTCCTCAAGAATTCTTCTAAGTTTCTCAGAAACCAAGAAAAATTGTAGGGAAGAAATGGGGAAACCTTGTCTTATTCGTCTTTCATCTTTCAAGAAAGGAGTTGTTGATCCATTTATAAATAAGGAAAAGGATGTATAGTTCATAAAATTGAGCACCCAAGTGACGAAAGAGTGGCCAAAACCCGGGTGAATGAGAAGAAGTATGATATAAATCCAACTTAACCAATTGAAAGCATTGGATAAGTCCACTTTTAATGTGAGTGATTTTCAATTTCCTTTTTGTTGGCAGCCACCAATGTTTTTCGATTCTTATCACAATCTGAGTTCCCATAAAGAGATTATATATTTTTATGTAGCTTCCATCACCTTCAAATTTTTAAACATTTTTTATGAGTTTCGAAACGATTGTTGGATTAAATCTTACCTTATTGAATCTTTATCATTAGCATTTTCATTTGTTTTACTTTTAATTCATGAATGTAAGCATGAATTTAAACATAAAACTTGGCTTGGTTTAATAATATTTTACCTTAGAAATATCATTTTAAAAGCGACCCATGTGTGATTAAAATTCAAATCTTATGAAATGGTTGATTAATCCATTATCGATTTTTTTATTTTTTATTATGGTTGTTATGAATTCAATGGTTCAATAGTTCATTGTCGAAATGTTTTGATGCATGAAGAACCTTGGTTAACTATTGACATTCTTCTCATGAGTTTAATGGGCATATCAACATTCATGCCAATGAGTACAAGCATGTTGTACTTGCGTTTTTGCCTTACCTTGATGGCCCAAAACATTGATGAAGCTATTCATTATGTGCTTAGGGTTTTCTACTTTGTAGGTTTTGGCACTCATCGTGAGAGATGGTATGGAATTATATGAACCCTCTGGTTTTCGTTCTCCCTAATTCTCCTATTTGAGCTATGATAGCACCCAGGATCTTCTATTTTCATGCTTTCACTCTTCGCTCAGACTTGTTTTTGTTGCTCATCTATTGTGTTAAGAACCAAACATCAATATAGCATAGAAAAACCTCAAGAAAAGTACTCAACGCCTTGAAAAAGAGATAATATCAGATAATAAGCCTCTTCGAGGGGGAAACCTCCTTTTACCCCACTTAAATGTTCAAGTACAA
>ML776743.1:878883-896757 GCA_009831015.1 Picea engelmannii | reverse complement strand
AGATAATAAGCCTCTTCGAGGGGGCAACCTCCTTTTACCCCACTTAAATGTTCAAGTACAAGATGATTCAAAATGAAAATGTCTCCTTGGTATATATAGGAGACTAGGAGGTTTTAATGGCCTAAAGCTGACATAAATAGAATAAAATTACTAACCTAAATCACAACTAATGGCCTAAGCTGACATAAATAAAATAACATTACTAATCTAATATGCCCCAATTAAGTGGTAATGAGCCAATATTAGGGCTTAACATATTGGAAACCAAAATTTATCCCTGGTAATATCTACTGTGCCTATTTGATAGTGACCATGGCTCCTTTGGTTAAGATTGAACCAAATGACTCTGAGTTTCTTTTTTCAAGAAAACCCATAAATGCATACCTCAGAAACGTTTTTGTGGGAAGGTTTCTGGGAAAATGGTTACGAATTTGGCCAAGCCATTTAAAACCCATTTGGGAAATGGAGTCATTTACCTTCCTCTTAGATAGGTTTTTCAGAAACCACACAGTTTCATAGATACATCTCGTTATTTGGAGGGAAAAATCTCTAAATTTATTTTGCAGTTGAGGTAAGTTTTTTTGTTTTTATTTATTTTGCTTAGAGATTCAAGCCTGTTATTGGTTTTTCTGGGTTCCAAGTTATGTATACCCTTCCTCTATTTATGAGTCTGCAAAAAATGTCTAATCTTTATCAAATATAGAACGTAAATCCCATGTCAAGCCTTCTTTTACCATGGTCTAATTTGAATCATTGTGTTGTCGCATCTATCTAAGGCTGGGGATACATAGGAAGATTTCTTTTTTTCGAAATGATTTTACCCTACCTGAGACTGCAGTGGAGTTGTGTAATGTACCTCAAATTTACCAATAATTTTTTTTTTCTAAGGAACATAAATCTCCAATTCATTTAATAGACTCGTAGTTAGGGGAAGGTGACAATTATCTCCATTGTTAAACTCTGATAAGTTTTATTATATTATGATTATCAACGTTGACATTTCTATCCAGTCTAACACACAAGGAACATAGTTCCTAAGTGAATAAAATTCCATCACTCTAACGTTCCCTTCAGTCCTAAAGTTATTATAACATTCATATATATATCTATATATTATATTGGACTTAGACTATAGAAAACTTAGCATATACGATCTTAAATTCTTCCCCAATCAAAATGCCTCTATACTTGTGCACAAGGGTAAATCTCCATCAGTATTTCGAGAAAAAATCTCATATAATATGTACAATGCAAAGGGGTCAGGATTACACGCTTTAGTGAAAAGTTGTTGGCTTAACATAAAATATTTGGCATTTTCTTTGCATGGTCAAAGTCATCGAACGAAATCCCTTGTAATTAACGGTTGGTTAAAAATCTTCCCGTCACCATTTAGATAAAGGATTCATAATATAACTCGTTTAACCCTACCTAAGTTGCTCGATGTCTCAATTGAACGACAGCTCTTCAAACGATGTACTAACTAGACTTACAACAGTTATAGTTAACAGTTTCTAGTTGGTCGTGTCACGAAGGAACCCTCTTTAATTTGTACTCCTTTTAATGTGAAGGGTAAGGTTCTTGTCAAGTGTGAATTAAGACTCTGATCCGGCCATTAATGGAGTCCTGTGTGTGTGAAAAATGATAGTTATCACTTGAACCCTCATCCAGTAGGGTCACACCAACTATGCACCATCACATGGCCCGAGCCTCCCATCGTACTATCAACATTTATTTTGGGTAGTAAGATCTCTCTTAGAGTTAGATGTCCCTCTTCGTCATTCATGCAGTTTTCCAAAGAAACTCTGTGTTTTCCTTCACGAGGAGGAATCGATCGCTCATAAAAAAATTACCTGGTGGAAAACAGGCATCCCTACCCATCTGCCCTGGTAAGTCCACGACGCTCCTGTAAGTTTACAAGTTGAAAGGAATTTACTCAGATTTTATTATAGTGGAAATTTTTTTATACTAGAACTTTGGTTATGATTTCCTTTTGAAATAATTTCCTGTGGTTGTTATTCCTTTCGTAACTCTCGGGGTTAAACTTGCTTCATAGCGGTATTCTTCATCGGTGTTTGATTTCAAGACTTTTGGCACCCTTTCAATACCCCTCCATTACTCCAACACCTACATTCTCATACAATCCTCTTAGCAGGGTTACGTGGTAGCGCTTACTTAAGGGTTTTGCATTGTCCCTCCATTCATTTTTATTGATTAACCTTATCCAAATGTTATTGTTCCCTAGTTTCAAATCCCTGTGAGTCCACACAAAAGTACTAATTTCCAAAGGAATTCTGATAGGGTAGAACCCATGCTGGGAACATGTCTCCAAGCATTTTTTTTTCCTTTGAGGGATCCTGATAGGCCATCCACTAACCTTTACGACTAAAAATGTTTTAAACAAGGTTTCTGTAAAATTTCCAGTCAGTATGTAGTGTAAAGTGATTACCCTGTGTCTCGAACGAGTTGTTATGGAATACTTTGTAAGATGCAAAATAAGAATCCAAGGAAACCCTTGTCTTAAGGTATTCCATACTGTTATTATTGTTCTTTGAGGGTGGGAACCACCATTCAATAAAAGGTATTCGGCATAAGTGTTAATTCTATGCGAAGTCTGTGTAAACTAATGAAATGCATTTTGTTCTATACTTCTTTGTTCATTTTAATTATTAGCATATTCTCTTTGATTTTCCTTCTGGTGTATATATTCAAGGAATTATTTATTGCGACCTAATGATGGGATCCATGATTTTTGCGAGGGTACCCATCAGGTCGAATTTGGCCCACTTCTCCCCTTCTAGATCGAGGATGACTCTGTCAATTACGTGGAGGCAAGGCGACCGATACTGTGGTCCCAAGTTAAGTGAGATTCTGAACTTTGAGTGTTTGTCTCTTTTAATCAATTTAACTCGGAACTTGAATTTTTATGTTTCATATGAGGAAATTATATTAATTCCTAGATTGTTACTTAACTGAAAAAATGTATTTTTGCCCTTACAGGGTTGGAATATCTTAAAGTTTCGGTATTCTGGGCATCCTCTCATATAAAAGGTACTCGGGTTCCTTAACAACATTCTCAGATCTTATCAATTCCATATTTAAACAACGAGACCCTAGGTTACAGCCTAGATTATCATATTGGATATAATTTTTTCGTTCCAATTATTGTAAATCTAATGAATCTGAATGTTGCAACGATATTCATGATTGGAACCATAACACAGGCCTTGCGTAGTGTTTTGGATACACCTTTGGTTTTGGATATAGATGTGAGTTGTATAATGAGTTTAACTAACATTTGAGCCTCAGGAATTTTCTCCTATATTTGTAATGAAATACAATTATTAATAGTGAATTTAACTCCAGATTTGTTGATACACTGGTTAGCTATTAAACCTAATTGTTTTAAAGAAAAGGAGTATCCCAAACTTATATGTTTTCATTTTTTAAAATTGCTCCAGTACTATTATGCTTCTAGAGAAATTCGTTGTACCAATAGAGTTATTGGCTTCCTTTATTTCATTGTTGTTTGAATTGTACAGAGATTGAAATGAATTGTTGTGGTTAATATGGCTAGGAAATTTCAGATTTTATCATATTACATAATACGCGTAAAAGGGTTCCAAAATATCTGTTTCGAAATTCATCGGCTTTCACGCATCTAGCATTTCGTTTGCATGGTTGTATCTACATAAATGTTGGAACAATCTATTAACTATATAGTATAAGAACAACCTTATATTTATATATATTGTTATTCCCGTTGTAGGAAATCAATTCGAGTTTTGATAATGTCTGTACAAACTACCAAATTGTAAATATATGTATACATAATATATATATATATATATATATATATATATATATATCGTGAATTTGTGTCATACAAAGCGTTTCATCTTGATTCTGATTTTAATATGTACATGGATGGGAATCTCAGTTAAGTACGGTGGCTCTGTGTATTTACATACAAAAATATAAATGCACATGTATATCTTCATAGTTTAATTCCTATCACATCTTGCTTATAGATAGTTCACTCAACAAAATATAATTAACAATGAGGTTTATCCTACAGTTTACCCCATTACATCAATAGTATAATCTATGGAACTAATTCTTCCAGATTTCAACCAGATGTATTCTTCAGCTAGTATATAAAATGAAAATAGTGTTCATTCAAGATTCAATTCAATAGAGATGATTCATTCAAAATAAATTTAGAGGCATTCTATCAGTTCTTAAGTCTAACAACAATCAATCAGATTTCTCCCATAGAAATACTTCTATCTAGAATTTAAACAGATGTATTCCACCAATTATTAAACCATATAACATTTAGTCAAAGAAAGGAGTAGGTTGACATATCTTAACAGTTGTCGAATAACAAATGGAACAACCACGTTTCTCCCAACCTTAGAACAAAACAACCAAATCACTTGTCCTGTTCTCCCCCTAGCCTCACCATGAATCCATGAGGGTGAGCTCAAAAATTCTCCTCAGTAATAGTCCTACAATTTTCCAACAACTTCTCCTTGCCTCACACTTAGAATACAGTGTTCATAATAGCAAGAGACAATCCCCTTCCTTAGCATACTAGGCAACGTCCTACCTACTCCCATATGCTATATATCCAAAGACATTTTTGTCTAGGTCTTTTTCCCCCTTGGAAATTTTCGCAGCTTTCAAATCCCTGATTTTCGGGGGCTGCCAATGGCCAAATTCTTCATTTTCCACTTTTCACATTCAAACCTGAGGTAGTTCCAACATGGTCCCCTCTCATGGAGTCATGGTCAACTGATTTTAACATGGTTGTTCCATTTGTCCATCAACTATAATTATAAAATATTTTGTTTCATACAAGTGTCATAGTCAAATAGTTAGTTGGGTCAAATCAGATCTATTCCCAACAATCATAATCATCAGTTACAATTAACTAAATTCAAAATTCGAAATTTCCAGAAATGGAAAAAATTTTCCAATTTCGAATTTACCAAAAACGAAAATAATTTCCTAAGAAATTTCAAACTTAAAAATAATTTATTTTGGGGGATGTTACATCATTTACCCCTTCAATAAAAAACTATGCTCAGTGTCCGTTCCTTTATTGGAACAGGATTGGATGAGATTTTTGCAAATCTCCATCCAATTCCCAAGTGGCCTCCTCAGGGATAAAGTGCTTCCATTGCACTTTTACCTAGGCGACGACTCTATTCTGAAGTGATATTTCTCTCCTATTGGAACTCGCCTTTTGGTTCCACCTGTACCAAGTTCTAATCGATCATATGAGTAGGGTCATGAACATAATTCTTTAACAAAGAAACATGAAATACATTATGAATTTTTAGATTGGTAGAAAGTGCAAGTTGGTATGCTACGGGTCCAATTCGAGCTAACATCTCGAAAGTCCCACAAAACTTGGGTGCCAACTTGGCACAGTTCCCTAGCTTTAGTGAAATTTTTTGGGCTTTGACTTTTAAATAGACGTGATCTCCCACTTGAAATTCCATGTGTCTTCTTTTCTGGTCCGCGTAACTTTTCTGTCTGTCTTGTTCCTCCTTTAAATTTCGTTGTACTTTTCTTACCGTGCTCTCCATTTCCTGGAGCATCTTTGGTCCAACCATGATTCTATTAACTGGGTTATCCTAGATAATTGGAGTTTTACACTTTCTTCCGTACAGTATCTCGAAAGGGCTCATTTTAGACAAAGTTTGGTACCCATTGTTGTATGCAAATTCTACCAAGTGCAGGTAGTCTTCCCAGTTGCTTGGTTTTGTTCTTACATACATGTAGAGCATATATTCTATGATTTGGTTTGTTCATTCAGTCTATCCATCTGTTTGTGGATGATAACTCGTGCTAAAATTCAAGTTAGTATTTAACCCTACAAACAATTCTTTCCAAAGAGAAGATGTAAATTTTTTGTCTCTATCTGAAATCACCATTTTAGGAATACCATGCAGTCTAAAAATTTCTTTCATGAATATTTCAACAATCTTAATAGATTTAAAAGTAGACTTTACAGGAATAAAGTGTGCGGACTTACTAAGTTGATAGATTACCACCATGATTGAATCATTTTGTTTCTGAGTTCTAGGCAAACCTGTAATAAAGTCAAGCGATATAGTCTCCCATTTCCATTCAGGTAAGGGCTGCAATAGGCCGGTTGGATGTTGGTGTTCGGATTTTACCTGCTGACAATCTTGACACTTAGCTAAGTATTATGTTGTTTCGCCCTTCATATTAGGCCAATAAAATACCTTTCTTAGTGTTGTTATTATTTTCTAGTATAATGGATGACCAAAATATGGTTTCTTATGAACTTCATCCAAAACTATTAACTTTAATTCTGTCGAATCTGGTATTTATATTATGTTTTAAATCATAGGAGACTTTGGAATTCTTATCAATGACCCTTTGGAGATCTTGAGGAATAGATGGCTTAGATGTTTGAAAAACTAGTGAGCATAGTTGTGCAATAACGACTTCATGCCCCATTTTCAATAATTTTGTCATCCCATTAGAGCTTATCACCTTACCAGGTTTCCTTGTGATACCTCTTAACTCAATTTCTTTTCCTTCCAATGAAAATTTAATGAAAAGTTCTTGAAAATTAAAAGAGAATGTTCCTAATGATTGTAACCATTGAATTCCTAGTACACCATCTGCACCACCCATGGGTATAGCAATCATTGGACTATTCATTACATATTCCCCCATAGTAAGATTGATCTTATTGCATTTTCCTGAGAAATTGATAGTTCCTCCATCTACAATCATTACTTGAAACTCTGGCACTGGATATACAAAGCAATTGAGAGCTTTGGCTAATTTATAGTGAATGAAATTATGAGTACTGCCAGAATCAATTAGGATTATTGCCTTTTTCTTTTTGATGTATCCTTTGATATTGAGGGTTTGAGGAGTGCTAATTCTAGCCAATGAATTACACAATATCGTGGGATTCAACTCTTCAGATGAAATTTCTTCTATGTTTTCATCTTGAGATGGTTCTTGTTCTTGTTCTTCTTCCTCTTCACAATCTATGTAGAATAATTTCTTCTCACCACACTTATGTCCCTTACTGTACTTGCTGTCACAATTAAAGCATAAACCTTTTGCTTTTGTTTTCTCCAATTGTTGAGGTGTCAACCTTGTAGGTTGAGGTGTTTTAGAAGAAGGGGCATTGTTCTCTCTATAGATGTTAGGATTGATCCTTCTAGTAACCATAGCCATATTTTACTTTCAACATTTCTTGCCACCTTAAATGCATTCTCCAATGATTTGGGTTCCCAAAGGAGAACCTCATGTTGAATGTTATCCTTTATAGTTCCTATGAATACATCAATCAAGTGCTCATTTGGAATATCAATTACCTTTATATTCAATCTTTGGAAGTTCTCAATGTGATCGGTAACTGAACCCTTTTGCTTGAGATTTATCAATTGGATAAAGAAGGTATTGCTCCTTGTATCCTCATAGTGTGATATCATTTCTTCTGTGAAAATTGTCCAAGTGATGAGTGATTTGCGAGAACAAAGCCATTGATACCATACAAATTGATTAGGTTCTAAATATAAAGAAGCAATTCATACCTTTTGTGTATGTGCCACATTATGGAGATCAAAGAATTGCTCCATCTGAAGTATCCATGTGATTGGGTCCTTTCCATCAAACTTACTCATATCAATCTTAGGAACATGGTTGGTCTTCAAACCAAAGTTGGAGTTTCTCCATTATTGATTCACCTTCCTTGTGTCCTCATCATGAATTTCATGGGATGCATTTTCACTTTCAGGTCTCTTCTCTGTTACAAAATTTTTCAATACTTTCATGATCTCCCCTTTTAAACCCTCCATCATCTCTTGTAGTTCATCTTTTGTTACTATCTTTTTTTGTAAATCATTTATGTCCCTACGCATTTCTTCAACTTCATCAAGAGTCAAAGTACGATTGTCTGGAGGATTATTTGGTGTAGAAGTTCCCTTTTTGGGTGGCATGTTGGCCAAGTATCACTTCTGAACCTTGATTTTGAGGTGGTTCTGTTAGACAATCGTTCTTATGTTGTATCTCCTAAGTTTCAGCCATTATGGGTATGAAACTTTCTTTTATGTAGTTCTCTGATATTTCTTCTCTGCAATTCTATAGGTCTTATCAAAATTGGATGTGCCAAGTGGAATTTACAGTAACTTCCCCACAACTTGCCGATTTTTGGCCTTTCCAGGAGATCTCACTTTTATAGCGTGACCCGCAGAAAATAATTGATACAAAATTCTGAAACTCGCACCGAAAATACTACAGACTGTCTACGATCCAATGAAACCAGTCCCACTCAATTAGGATACTCTAGGAATATTTTATGATTGTTTGACTTGGAGCATGTTCTTGAGACTAGTCAATAGGACTAATCACATACCCTAGCTTACACAGGGTGTATCTACAAATTTAAGATGACCCAGAAGCTGAAATGTTTACCAAAGATACCTTAATAATTTATGTAAATAGCCTCTGGATTTCAGGGTCTGAAACATTACATAAAATTGTTTATAGCAAAAATTCCCCAATGACTCAGTTCATGATGATTCGAGAACCCTATCTAGTACAAGTTGTATCTCCAAAAGTATAAGGCCTTAGGAGATGAATTTTGAACCCAACGTACCTTGCTTTGTATACTAAATATCCTCCAAGCCGTTCCTTTGGAAACATTGTAGAATAAAAGTTATAGAGAAAATTCCAAGGTGTCTCACATGTAGCAGCGAAACCCCAAGACCTTGAGCTCTGATACCATATGTTAAAAACAAAATATCAATATAGCATAGAAAAACCTCAGAAAAAGTACTCAACGCCTTGAAAAAGAGATAGATTTAGATAATAATCCTCTTTGAGGGGGCAACCTCCTTTTACCCCACTTAAATGTTCAAGTACAAGATGATTCAAAATGAAAATGTCTCCTTGGTATATATAGGAGACTAGGAGGTATAATTACAAATAATGGCCTAAAGATGACATAAATAAAACAACATTACTAATATAATATGCCCCAATTAAGGGGTAATGAGCCAATATTAGGGCTTAACACTAGTGTTTGTCTTTTACCTGCTAACAATCTTAACACTTAACTAAGTATTATGTTGTTTCTCCCCTCATATTAGGCCAATAAAATAACTTTCTTAGTGTTGTTATCATTGTCTGGTATCCTAGATGACCAGAATATGGTTTCTTATTAACTTCATCCAAAACTATTAACTTTAATTCTGTCAAATCTAGTATGTATATTCTATTTTAAATCGTAGTAGACCGTTTTTGTCCAAACTCAGATCTATTTTATCTGAATTTCATGTAGTGTTCTATAATTCTTCCACTGTTTGAGTGTAATCTTCATCATTATTACCTCCAGTCTTTATTCTATGTTCCAGATCGCTTTCTTCCTTGTGAATGTTTATTTCAAACAACCCATGAACTCTTCTTCTCAAAGCATCAACTAATTTATTTTCCTTACCCTTGATATGTCTTACCTCAAAGTCAAATTTTCTCAAGAAGGCTAGCCATATTGATTTCCTTGCATTAAGGTCATGCTGACTAAAAATTTCACACCGCTATTGTTAGTCAATAATAAAAAATTTCTGCCCATTATGTAGTGTCACCACATCCTTAAGGTGTGTATTACAGCTGCCAACTCTAAGTCATGAGTGACGTAGTTTTGTTCATGTTCCTTTAGTTTTTGGGACTCATAGCAAATAATGTGCCCTTCTTGAGTTAAAACACCACCTAGTCCTTCTTTACTTGCATCTACACAGATAGTGAAGTCTTTGTCTGGATCTGCTACTTTTAAAATGGGTGCAGTCATTAATAATTCCTTTAACTTATTAAAATTGTCTTTACATTTCTGTGACCAGTTAAACTTGGTTCCCTTATTTTGTAGTGATGTGATAGGGTATGCAATTTTGGAAAATCCCTCTATAAATCTGTGGTAATACCCGATGATTCCCATGAATGAATGTATGTCTGCTACGTTCTTAGGAATTGGCCATTCCATGATGGCTCTTATTTTCTCTCGGTCGACTACAATGCCTTCTGCAAAAATTACATGTCCTAGGTATTGTATTTTCTTCTGATAAAAGTCACATTTATTAAATTTAACATACAGTTTGTGCTTCCTTAAATTTTGCAAAACTATGCTTAATTGTTCTTCATGTTCTTTTGTTTTAGAATATACTAGAATGTTGTCAATAAATACCAACACAAACTTGTCAAAGTAATCACTGAAAATATTGTTCATTAAACACATAAACGTGGTTGGCGCATTAGTGAGTCTGAAAGGTATAACAACAAATTTGTAATGTCCATATCTCGTTCGGAATGATTTTTTACTTATGTAAATCGTAAATCCATTTTCGAAAAAATCTTTGCCCCTCCTATCTGATCGAACAGATCATTTATCCTAGGTAAGGGGTATTTGTTCTTAATAGTCATTTTGTTTAATTGTATATAATCGATGCATAATCTTAGAGTGTCGTCTTTCTTTTTCATAAAGAGGACCAGTGCTCCCCATGGTGAAACACTCGGCCGGATATATTCTTTGTCCAATAATTCGTGTAGTTGAATGTTTAGTTATGTTAATTCCGACAAACTCATTTGATAAGGTGCTTTATAGATAGGGGTTGAACTAGGTAGTAGGTCGATAGAAAATTCCATCTCCCTTCTTGGGGGTAATTCAGGTATTTCATCAACAAACACGTCTCTGAAATCATGCAGAACAACAAAATCTTCCAACTTGGGTTTATTTTCTTTTTCTAACAGGTTTGTTACTTGGATGGCATAAACTTGACACCCCTTTCTCATGCATTTCTTGAATTGCATTGTTGAAATTTGTGTAATTGAGACTGGTTTTTGTATACCTTGAACTGTCCTAGCAGTGTCATTTTCGTCTTTATACTTAAGTGTTTTTTCATAACAAACTAGCATTGTTTTATGCCTTTCTAACCAATCCATTCCAGTAATTACATTAGAAGACCCTAATGGTAGAATGTTCAGATTTGTCTTTATGTTTTGACCACCCAAACTAAACTCATAATCAGAAATAAGTTCATGACTTTTCTTTTCATTCCTATTGATAGTTGTACCAGCCAATATTTTGCATGTCTTGATTTCTTAAGTTTATTTGACTCCACAGTATGAGGAGTGATATAACTCAATGTAGCTCCAGTATCAATTAAAACATAAATACGAGTGTTATTGATTTTATCTTTGATTTCCACCACAGAGGACTGGTGGTCAGCTTGTTGGCCATCCATGGACGCATTGATTCGATGTAATCTTTTGCCTACATCCCCTACTGTAGAGGCTTCCTGGAAATTGTGAACAGTATTTTTGGTTGTTGAGATCAAACATGGACAGTTCCTCCTTAGATGAGGTTCTCCACATTCCCAACATTTTAGTGGTTCACGAGGGCTATCCCCAAACTTATTTGTTCCCAGATATACTGGTTTACCGCCTCCTTGAGTGTTTGCATTGTTAGAGTGAAAACATTTTCATGGAAAACTTTTCACTGCATTCCAATAAGGAGCTGGTTGTTATCCTTTCTTCCACTGGTTCATTTGGTCTTGTTTCTTGTCTTTCCAAGCCTTGGGAAATTCTGACCGTTGTTTATATTGGTTGTAACACATTCAAGGTTTCCTGAATATTTCACTCAACGACTTGAGATTATCAAATTCGATTATATCCTTGTAAGACTATGGTAAACAACTTAAGAATCACTTGATTTTCACTTTATCCTCCCGTATATAAGGTATGAACCTTAGTAATTCCATGAATTTTCTTATCAGATCTTCCATAGCCATTTGATTGAGTTGCAATGCATAGAATTCTTTGGTTTTTATTTTGTAATAACTTTCAAATAGTTATTGTTTCTTAAATTATTTCTTAAAGTCCGACCATTCCATCTATTTTTCTTTTAGAGACTTAGCGAACTTTAGGTCTTTCCACCAAATGTTGGCTTTCCCTTTTAGATTATAGATGGCCATTCTAATCTTCATATTGTTGGAATAGTTGTATATATGGAAATACTTCTTGATGTCTAATAACCATTCTTCAGCTTCCTCTCCTTTTTTGGATTCCCGGTCAAAGGCAGATGGTTTGATTTTGTTAAACTCTCCCTCAAGGTGATCTACATGTTTCCTCTTTCTTCCTGTTTTTGGTTTTTCTTTAGTTGAAGGAGTACCTTCAAATGAGTTGTCTCCTTTTTCTTCTTTAGGACCATAATTATTGGAGGCCCTTTTATTGACCTCTTCTTCCTGGTTACCATCCTTTGGGATTTTCTTTGTCACTATACTTCACATCAGGACTTCATTTATTTCCTGTTGTTCCAGCTTTGCCTTCTTTAGTTTCTCATTGTCTGATTTGAAAACCTGCAACTCAATAATGAGATTCCTCATCGTTTCCTGAACTTCGGTAGGTAAGCTTCTGACACTTTTCTATCTTTGATCTTCATGACGTCTTTGGTCAGGATTTTCGTCAATCCTGATTTCTTCTTTGTCATGGGCTGCCATGATTAATATAGAACATAGAAAGAGTCTTATGTTTGTAATAGTAATGGTTTGTTTGTTTTACATCGACAAAAATATGTGCTAAATAAATATTTTGGCCTTGTTCAAGGTCGAAGTGTTGTAACCTTTTCTCTGATACTATATGTAATGTACCTCAAATTTACCAATAATTTTGTTTTTTCTAAGGAACATAAATCTCCAATTCATTTAATAGACTGGTAGTTAGGGGAAGGTGATAGTTATCTCCATTCTTAAACTCTGATAAGTTTTCTTGTATTATGATTATCAACGTTGACATTTCTATCCATTCTAACACACAAGGAACAAAGTTATTAAGTGAATAAAATTCCATCACTCTAACATTCCCTTCAGTGCTAAAGTTAATATGACATTCATATATATCTCTATATATTATATTGGACTTAGACTATAGAAAAAATAGGATTTATGATCTTAAATTCTTCCCCAAGAAAAATGCCTCTATACTTGTGTGCAAGGGTAAATCTCCATTGGTATTTCGAAATCAAAGCTTGTATACTATGCACAACGAAAAGGGGTCAGGAGTACATGCCTTAGTGACAAGTTGTTGGCTTAACATAAAATATTTGGCATTTTCTTTGCATGGTCAAAGTCATCGAAAAAAATCCCTTGTAATTAACGGTTGGTTAAATATTTTCCCGTCACCATTTACATAAAGGATTCGTAATAATAAAAATCCATTCTAACAACTTGTTTAAACCTACCTAACCTACCCGATGTCTCAACAGAATGATATCTCTTCAAATGATGTACTAACTGGACTTACAACAATTATAGTTAACAGTTTCTAGTTGGTCATGTCACGAAGGAACCCTCTTTATTTTGTACTCCTTTTAATATGAATGGTAAGGTTCTTGTTAGGCATTTATTAAGACTCTAATCCATCCATAAATGGAGTCATGTGTGTGAAAAAAATGATAGTTATCACTTGACCCCTCGTCCAGTAGTGTCGCGTCAACTATGTGCCATCACATGGTCCAAGCCTCCCATCGTACTATCAACATTTATTCTGGGTAGTAAGAGCTCTCTTAGGGTTAGGTGAACCTCTTCGTCATTCATGAAGTTTTCCAAAGCAACTCTATGTTTTCCTTCACAAGGAGGAATTGATCACTCATAAAACTTTACTTGGTGGAAAACATGCATCCCTACCAGTCTACCCTGGTAAGTCCACAATGCTCCTGTAATTTTACAAGTTGAAAGGAATACTCGACTTTTATTATAGTGGAAGAATTTTTATACAAGAACTCTGGTTATGATTTTATTTTGAAATAATTTCGTGTGGTTGTCATTCTTTTTGTAACTCTCGGGGTTAAACTTGCTTCGGGGAGGTAGTCTTCACTGGTGTTTGATTTCAAGCCTTTTGGCACCCTTTCAGTAACCCGTCATTACTCTAACACCTACATTCTGGCATAGTCCTCTTATCGGGTTTTCACAGTGTCCCTCCATTCATTTTTATGGATTAACCTTATCCAAATGTTATTGTTTCCTAGTTTTGAATCCCTATGAGTCCATGTGGAATTATTAATTTTTGAAGGAATTATGATAGGGTAGAACCCATGTTGGAAACATGTCTCCAAGCATTTTGTTTTTCATTATGTGGATCTTGATAGGCCACCCGCTAACCTTTATGACTGAAAATGTTTTAAAGGGGCTTTTTGTAAAATTTCTAGTCAGTATGTAGTGTAAAGTGATTACCGTGTGTCCCGAACAACTTGTTAAGGAATACTCTATAACATGAAAAATATGAATCTAAGGAAACCCTTGTCTTAAGGTATTCCATACTATTATTATCGTTCTTTGAGGGTGGGAACCACCATTCAAGAAAAGGTATTTAACACAAGTGTTAATTCTGTGTGAAGTCTATGTAATTTACTAAAATGCATTTTGTTCTGTACTTCTTTGTTCATTTTGATTATTAGCAGATTCTCTTTGATTTTCCTTCTAGTGTATGTATTCAAGGAATTGATTATCGTGACCTAATGATGGGATCCTTGGTTTTTGTGAGGGTACCCATCAGGTTGACTTTGGCCCACTTCTCCCCTTCCAGTTCGAGGATGACTCAGTCAACTACGTGGAGGAAAGGCGACCGGTACTGTGGCCCCAAGTTAAATGAGATTCCAAACTCCGAGTGTTTGTCTCTTTTAATCATTTTAACTCAAAACTTGATTTTTTATGCTTCATATGAGCAAATTCTATTAATTCCTAGATCATTACTTAACTGAAAATTTATTTGTCCCCTTACAGGGTTGGAATATCCTAAAGCTTCAGGATTCTAGGAATCCTCTCGTACAAAAGGTACTCGGGTTCCTTGACAGCGTTCTGAGATCTTATCAATTCCATATTCAAACAACAGAACCCTAGGTTCCAAAACTACATTATCGTATTAGATATAATATTTTCATTCCAGTTACTGTAAATCTAATGAATCTGAATGTTGCAACGATATTCACTATTGGAACCATAACGGAGGCCTTGCGTAGTGTTTTGGATACAACTTTGGTATCAGATATATATGTGAGTTGTATAATGAGTTTAACTAACATTTGAGCCTCGATACTTTTCTCGTGTATTTGTAATGAAATACAATGATTAATATTGAATTTAACTCCATAATTGTCGATACACTCGTTAGCTATTAAACCTAATTGTTTTAAAGAAAATGAGTATCCCAAACTTATATGTTTTCATTTTTTTTAAATTGCTCCAGTACTATTATGCTTCGAGAGAACTTCGTTGTACTTAAAAATAATTTCTTTCTTGGGAGGTTACAAGTTGCCTCTCCATCTCAATAAAAACCCCAGCTCCTGCATGTCTAACCCTACTGTTGAAAACCTGTGTGTTGATACACAAGAAGACCATGCTACCACATATCGAACTTATGTTGTTATTCATAACCCATTGGGCAAAAAGCCACAATCTATTTTCATGCCTAGAAAGTCATTGGAGGAGGTTTATAGATGTGTTAAAGGACAGGTTTCATGTGGCTCCTATTCATGATCTAACTTAGTTGGTTTTAAACAAATCAATTGTCAAAGGCAGGTATGCAAAACAGAGTAATTCAGACTTGATTTTTACAAACAAGAGGATTAAGCAGGCTGGTAATGTAATTATCAAAAAACTCAATGAATTCGAACACCATCATAAATTCAGATTTATCATATGCTTCTTTGTCTAATCTCTGAAATGGTAAAAATTTGTTTTGATTTCATTCTGTTTGAAAAATAAAATAGATAGATTTTATTCCTTTTTATTGTATTTTTACTATTTTAGACTAGCTACATAATCCCGTAGCTTATCTTTTCAAAATATTAGTTTGAAATTGTTATCTAAAATTTGATTTCATTTTTTCTTTTTCAGGAAAACAACAGTTTATGATGCTATTTTCAAGGAGAAGGAATTATGGATTAAGATCTCAATAGCGTAATAATTTCTCATTTTTGAAAGAAAAATCTCATTTATGTAATTATTTTTTATGTAAAGACTCCTCGAGGAGTATCTTTTGTTATTCTATTTTTGTAAGACAAGCTTATTTTCAAAGATAGTCCTCTATATTGTATGATAAGAGGTAATGGATCCAAGACTTGTTTAAATATATTTTTCTTCTTAGTGTTATGGGAACTTTTCCTGGATTACAGTATGGACATATAATTTGTGGAAGCAATATAGGAGAACAATTTTATTTTGGCTTTAGTCCTATGTGAATTGTAAAATGATGATCTTATTTTATTCTCTTGTTACTTCTATGTTATGAGATGTTATTATTAATGATTTAGCTTTAGTCTTGTCATAATATGATATTTCATATCAATAAATATTTAAACATTGTCCATGATCTGTTGATCTGGTTTGCGCCTGTGATCAAACAATTATTTAATTATCTTTGAGTTTACTTATGTTATTAAATGATTCATAAACTCAATGAGATTTCTCTTGTCCTCCGCTATTGATTATGTTGAGATCACACAGTATTAATTGGTTATTTTTCTGTTGTTTTAAATTCACTCCAAATGCATGAAATTCTTCTTGGAATTTCTTCAGGAAGATTTATATTTGTCCCTGTCATAGGATTCCTCTTAATACATGACAAACAAGAGCTCATATAACGCAAGAAAGGAACTTAGATTTTGGATGACTAGTCAGTTAGAGGTTAGTGGATGCATTCTTTTCTTTTATTTAGAGTTCTTTATGAATGAAACAATGATTGCATTAATTAGATTTGAATGTTTTGGTGTCATTGTTTCAATCATATTCATTTAGTATTTAGTTGTTTAATATCTTTAAAAAAACCAAAAAAGAAGTGTTGTTCATATTTGATTTTGTTCAGAAACTTTATCAAACAATCATTTTCACAAGATTTCATGCAAAACTTGCAAATTGTAAATACCATGTTCATAATCACATGCTCATGTTTCTGCTTTAACACTTGTAAATAATTAAATTCATGTACATAGTATCATATTTTATTTTATATTAGTTTCCTTTCATTTGTTATTTAAGTTTTTTAGTCGGCTAATAGAGCCATTAAACCCCTCAGGTCATTTCACTCCAAACGACTTGGGTTATTTAGAGAACCTCGGTCCATATTTGACCTTCCAGTTGACAGTGTGTCACTTACACCCTTCAACAAATAGTGCTAGAAGGAGGGTTGAGGTCAATTTAATGATTAAATGTTTCACCCTGTAGCCTTTCATAGTTCCATATTTATAAATCCTTCTTCTGTGTCATCTTATAATGCACTAGAAGGTAGGTTAGATGACAAGCTAACTATTTGGAGTCAATTTCTTCAATTTCTTAATTTTTCATGGCTCCTACCCAAATCACTCTGTTGGAACATGATTTCAATGTCTCATTACCAGTTATTCCCAGCAAGACAACTTATCTCTTTTCAAAACTCACCTTTGATGGTGAAGGGAACACATCTATAGTAGACCATATTTCTATTTTTTTTTTAAATGTTTAAGACATAATATCATTGATCCTAATGTTACATGCAGATTGTTCGCTCTCACCTTCCAAGGTCGGGTTAAATATTGGTTTATATATTTTTCGGTTAGTTCGATTCATTTTTTTTTTTGAGTTTGTAATTGAGTTTTTATCATATTTTAACAATTATGATTATGATGAATTAAGTGAAGAATTAAGTTTCTTAAGGAAAGAAAATGGTGAATCATTCAATGATTTTCAATTACGTTCATACATGTTTGTACTAGATTCCCTTTGAAAGAAATGTCTCTTATTAATGAATGGTTTGAATATCTCATTTCTCTCTCAGACAAGAAATGTTAGAAAAACA
>ML776743.1:847043-875043 GCA_009831015.1 Picea engelmannii | reverse complement strand
TACAGAACTTAGTTGATTAGTAACTGTATTAAATTCATTTAAATGATCTGCAACAGACCCACCTTCTGACATCTTCATATTAAATAATCTCTTCATTAGAAATACCTTATTCGATGCCGAGGGTTTTTCATACAATTTGGCCACCGCATCCATCAAATCCTTCGTTGCCTTTTCTTTCAAAATATTGAAAGCCACCGACGCTGCCAGGCTCAGCCGTATCGTTCCTAGAGCCTTTCTGTCAAGAATCTCCCATTCTTCGTCCTTCATGGCCACCTACTTCTTTGCTACTCCACTCAATGGTAGGAATAGATCCTTCTGATATAAATAGTCTTCCATATGCATCTTCCATAACTGGTAGTTTTGGCCGTTAAATTTCTCGACCCTAAACTTTCCATCTTCCAACATTGCTCCCACTCGAACCAGGAACCCTCTTTTCCTGCGAGTTATCTTACGCTCTGATACCAATTGTTAGAAAAACAGGACCGTGGAGCAATAAAATAAAACAAATGCAGAAACAAAAAATAAAACACAGAAGACACACAATACAAGAGAGACACAGATTTATGTGGTTCACCCAGTGTGGGCTACGTCCACCAGAGAAGTTGCCAGGTCCTTCCTTTATTATTATCTAGCAAATGAAGGGATACAACCTACAGCAAAACCCGCTGTAAATTCCTCTTCTTTCTCTCACAGTCTCCTCTCTCAAAATACAATATTCACTCTCATACATAGCTGCAATACATTTCCCTCATAAAAGAGGGTTTCCTTCTAGGGAAAAAAACCCTAACATAATCTCTACCGTTAGATCTGCGACCTTATAATGAATGGTCCATATTTATAATGAAATTACAATATACTTTTATAAGGCAATTTTTTCTTTGGGGGCCCGCTTGCCCCAGACCCCCCAACCAGGGGGATGGACCCCCCGGACCCCGCAGAGGGGGTACCCCCCCTCTGCACTCCCCCGCATGGAAAAATGTACATACTTCTGGGGTGTAAATACTTCATGGGGTATAGACACGGCTGAAAGAAAAGGACCTCTGCATCAGGAAGATAATCGGGCTCCACAATCAACAATAAATATCATTAATTGTTAACCAATCTGAATTGAACACTAATACTCAATCTCAAGATGGTTTAAATTTTCATGTTGACCTTGAAGATTTTGAAGCACCACAATTTTTGTCAACTTATTTCATTTTGGAAAATCATGAGCCACATAATGCAATTGTCACATCGAATCATTCTTTTCCAACAATGTCCCCTCCTGTCAAAGAAGGAACCTTGACTTTAAAAGATGACAGTTGTCACACTCTCATAGATTGTATAACAGTTTCTAAAGTAAAAGAGGTTGAATGCGAAGTTGATAATCACGTGGGCGATAAAACTTCCCCTAATTTAGTTGAATAGGTCCATGATCAATGAGTAGGAGACAAAATCATTAGTCAGACTATTAATCAACCTTCTATCTCTAGTAATTTGCTCTCAAATTTCCCCTTACATAATGAACCAAATTGTCTCTTAGAAAATGTCTCGTATTCTTTAAAAGAGAATGCAATAGAGGTTGATCAGTTTATACAAGGAGAGGGAACAAAAGTAGATTTTGAAATGCATATACCTGTCATTTCAAGAGATGAATTTTGTCTCCTCAATTCTTCTACATATTATTCCTTGTACCCTGATATTTTTTATCCTAATGTTGTGAAATTGCGTGTTCCATCTTACCTTGGAGAGAAATCAGCATTATAAAACCAAGTACAAATTACTAGAGATTACCGAATAGAAGATAAAGAGGAAAATAATTCTTCCCATGAACATATTAATTTTTATTCTCATCAATTATCCACGGGTAAATCAAGAAATGATTTGAAAGAAACTCAAATTGCATCTTCCATTGATTCATCTCAATTTGTGTTTCAAGAAGGATCTAAATTTTTCCATGATCAATTATTTGAGGTTGAAAAGTATAACCAGCCAAATATTATTACCAATGACAATTATTCAAAATGTTGGTCATTCCATTTAGTCCAACTCAAATAGTTAATCTTGAGGTATTTAAGCTCAATGGAAAGTTTCAAGAGAATGAGACACTTATTTTCCGATTGACAATCATGATAAGTTCTTGCCATCTTGATCCAACCTTTTTATAAGATTCTCTCCTTGATAGTCTAATACTTAATTCTCATCATGAATATTTGTCGTATGTGAATTCTTTCAAACAATCCCATGTTAGTAATTGCATGCATTATGATAGGATTGCAGATTGGTTGAAGTATTCATATCTCGAAAAGTTTCCAGGGAATGGTAATATTATCTTCAGTTTATTTAGAGATGAAGGAGGTAACTTTGACACACTTATTTTATATCCTTCAGATGGAGAAAATATGGAACAAAAGGAAAATTGTCAGGAGGATGGGGCACTTTGGTCTAGGCTGATGGTTATGTCAGTTCCCCATAACTCTCAGAAGATTCCCATTCTCATTTTTTCATATTTTTGTAACCCATATAATGACAAAATTACAGAATGGCTGGAGGATTCATAGAAAAAGAATGTTCAAGGGAATGGTAAGATCATGCTTGCTTTGTTTTTAAATGATGATGATAAAGGTAAGTATGATATATTTTTGTCATTTTTCGATATAATACCATTCATGTTAGTAATATTTGATTTTGTTTCCATTGTAGGATTGGAGTTACTTCGATGGCTACATTGGAAGCACGACTTCATGTAGTATTTTGATTTATTTAGTAGTTAGGGTAGGTTTAGGAGTAGGTTTTATTTTAGTTTTATTTCTCACTATTTCTCTTTGTAATAGTGCAGTTAAAGAACACAAGTGGGTGCACCAAGAGAACCATAATATGATTGTTTTCAGGGAAGTCCACTTTGACCCTTTTCTCTCTGTTTTTCGTTGAACATTTCTTTTCAAAAATATAGTATCATCATGAAAATTTTAAATGAAAAGTAAAGATATAAGTAAATCTGAACTGTCGATTCTACCCTAACCCAAGGAGCCACGAGTAGGAATGCACTCATATTAATAAGTATTTTTCTCTTTTTCTTTTAGTCTCTCTCAAGAGATATTTCGCTTGATGGTTTCTCATACACCCCCTTGTAAATATTTTTAATTTTCTTTTCCGTTTTGATTTTGGTTCTTTTCATTTTGCTTGATTTTGATTTGTTTTAATAATTATGTCTGAGTCACCATTCATTTGTTGAAGGGAATAAAAAATATTATTCATTAGCAACAGTTGATAACATCCCAAGCATTTGAGTAGTAAATGCTAAAACTCATATCAACAGAAGTAAGTTTATGTCCAATTAGTGTTTCTGGTTTCTCCTTGAAACTATAAGTAGACACGATTGTCATTAATAAACTTCTAATGTTGTCCTTGTTTTGAGAAAAACAACTCAACTGTACCTTCCTATCCTCGAGATGTTTTCCTAAAATAAATCTAAGTGTCCAAAGTATGATGAATATCAGCAAAAAGGAGAATAATTTTTTATCGAAATTTTTATGCCAAACTATGAAAGTTTTAGTATCACCCCGCCCTCTTGAATATTATTAAGTCCTGCAAATTATAAACATATTTTAGAGGGTTGAAAGCACGATAATGTGTGGGAAGTGTATGTAAACTCGTCGGGACGTTGAACAAGTCTACTGGTAGTAGGTAAATGCATGCATGATACGAAGGCAACTTCGTCGGGGTACTGAACAGGCCTGCTGGCAGTGAAGCAATGATCGGTTTATGAAGATCCTCGAGTATGTTTTTCGATTTGCTCGAAGTGCAAAGATGTCCTGTACCATGATTGGACAACTCTTGGAAGGGATAGAGGTACTGGAGTGGGTTAAATGACATCCTTGACGAGGCTATGGATGCCTGCTGGCAATAATGGCCCTGTCAATAGTATCGAAGTCAAGTGCATAAACATCGCTACACTCGTAATCTAAGTTAGATGCTAGATTAATTTTTTTTAGATAGAAATACATCTGATGCTACGCTGCGTTATTTTTTGAGTTGTGATCGAAATGCTTGACCCGTTGTTGACTGTTTCTAAAAATTTATTTCATCTGACCCTCGGACATATATTTTTTGGTGATGCAGAGATAATTGCTTCGCTTAGTATGTCGCCATTGTTAGCGGCCACCAATGTTTTTTTATTCTTATCACAATCTGAGTTCCCATAAAGAGATTCTATCCTTTTATGTAGTTGCCATCACCTTCCAATTTGTAAACATTTTTTCTGAGTTTCGAAACAATTGTTGGATTAAATCTTACCTTATTGAATCTTTATCATTTGCATTTTCATTTGTTTTATTTTTAATTCATGACTATAAGAATGAATTTAAACATAAAACTTGGCTTGTTTTAATAATCTTTTACCTTATAGATATCATTTTAAAAGCCACCCATGTGTGATTAAAATTCAAATCTTATGAAATGGTTGATTAATCCATTATCAATTTTTTCTTGTTTTATTACGGTTGTTATGAATTCAATGGTTGGATAGTTCATTGTCAAAATGTTTTGATGCATGAAGAACCTTGGTTAACTATTGATATTCTTCTCATGAGTTTAATGGTCATATCAACATTCATTCCAATGAGTACAGGATGTTGTACTTGCGTTTTCGCTTTACCTTGCTGGCCCAAAATATTGATGAAGCTATTCATTATGTGCATAGGGTTTTGTACTTTGTAGGTTTTGGAACTCATCTCAAGAGATGGTATGGAATTCTATGAACCCTCTCATTTTTGTTCTCTCTAATTCTCCTATCTGAGCTATGATATCCCCCAGGCTCTATTACTTTCATGCTTTCACTCTCCGCTCAGACCTGTTTCTGTTGCTCATATGTTGAAAACCCAAACTTATCCCTGGTAATATCTACTGTGCCTATTTGACAGTGACCACAGCTCCTTTGGTTTAGATTGAACCAAATGACTCTGAGTTTCTTTTTTCAAGAAAACCTGTAATTGCATACCTGAGACACATTTTTTCGGGAAGGTTTATGAGAAAACAGTTACGAATTTGGCCAAGCAATTTAAAACCCATTTTAGAAATGGAGTAATGTAGGCGCACCACTCAGTCATGTCCGCTCATAGGACCTCCTCCTTCCTCAGCCCGAAGAACTGAAAATCTCTTCTAATTCCCTATCAGGAATTTTCCACAGCCACAGAATCTCCATGAGATCTCCCTGTTCCAATCGGGAAATCGGACTTCGCAATTTTGCGAGTCCCATGATCAAGTGTTTTGGATTTTCAAAACCCCGAACCCTGACATAAGTCAACGCTGACCTTTTACCATGCTATCGGGGTTCCTCCTATCGGGATTTCAGCATTTGCGAGGTCCAAAACAACATGCCTCACCGATCCCTGATCCTGGATACACTGATACACTCCCTCGCTGCCTTAGCCCCCTCCCTAGGCTAATCCTTTAGTCCACGCAATCACTCCTTATATGAACGTAATCATATTCCCATCGGGGTTTCGCAGTTCGCGATTTCAAAATGCATAAACACCTTGTCACCAGGATCCCTGATATCCCGATGACCTAAACATCGATAGACGACTTCCTTGTCGGGAATTCAGACTTCACGGGATCACGATTCCTAATACCAATGTTTTCAGGACTTACCTTTTCCCGAACCCCAATATGGTACGCCACATGTCCTCCACTAATTCCACTATGGCCCCACACTGTTAGCCTATTGGGAAATCATGTTTCAGAGTTTCACGATTCCTGCTGCTATGATTCCCAAGAATCACGAAACATCGATTCCCGATGCACGTAAGGGTTGACTCTTCCACGTCACTATCCCCTCGTCGGCTTTTCGGACATCGCGAGATCGTGATTCCTATTGCAACGTTTTCTTTGTACTCGGGAACCCTGATACGCTGAACGCCGAATCCTCTCAGATCTTCTGATGCGTGTTCGCCCTGAGATCCACGACTAGGACTTCATTGGTGTTTCGAGACATGAAAGGTCTCAGGTCTCTTGACTTGAGAAACCTCGATGCCTAAATATCTCGATGCCTCTCCGGGACTTTCGTCTTCTCACTAGGACTTAACCCCAGTGTAAATCCTATCAAATCGGACGGTTGATGGTTAATTAACCACCGATCCAACGGCTCAAGACCCCTCGAGCATGGAATCCGAATGCGGCCGTAACCTCCTTGCTTCTTTGGAAGATCCAACAGTTGGCGAGATTTCACTGATCCTCTCCACAAGATCTTGACCATCGATTTTCTTCCTCCTTGAGGATTTCTTGAAAATAACTAAGTGTTCCTCTGCACTCACTCGTCCTCCTGCCTGAAAACCTGCAACACTGGTTTTAGATGCTCCACGGCATGAACTCCCTGTGCAATACTTCCTTAGGTCCACTCAAAGGTACTATACCTCCTAAGATTTGTCAATTCTAAATATTTTAGAGTTTAAACCTCTTGCTCGCACTCCTTGCGACAACCCTCTCAAACACTTCAAATGTTTGAATCCTTCGACCCTGCGCACACCTGTAGTAGTAGTCTCTCAATGCTCCACTCAGTTTCACAATTGAGACTTTCCTTAGCCTGCACACTCCTTGCACGGCTCCAGTAACCCAATTTCACTTCTGGGTGAACGAGAACAAGATTTAAACTACCTGAGCCTCTGTCAACGCACTCCTTGCAGACGTTTTCGACTGCACTCCTTGCAGGAATCCTTTCTCAGATAGAGAAACAATTGAAAATCATTTCTTCTTCCCCTCAAATTTCAAACTCAAACATGAATTCACATACACAGCAATAAAGAAAATACATAACAGGAAAACAAACACTCATGAGCACATCATTTAACATCAACACACAAAGAAAAGACACAAACCCATGGATTTGAATCAACTTCTTCTATTAATTCAAGATCTATACATGGATGTTCTTCTACAACTCTCTGCTACTCTCCTGTGATCTTCCTGCTTCAATAATCATGCTAATGCTACAATGTACAATGAGGGTGTCTATATTTGTTTTCCCTCCTCCTTTATAAAATTGTCTAATCTATGAATTTCAAGTCTATCTACCTACATTAACTAGTTTAAATGCCTCCTATATACTAAGGACGAGAGAGAATCGCTCAAGGTCCAATACAATATACAAAGGCGCTCCTTCATAAATGGCTTCATTAAAGATTTGGCACATCAAATTCAAAAAAAAATTCAAGCAATTTATTGTGTGCTCAAAAAATTACGTTGCGCTTGCTCCACGCTCACTTGATATTTGCGATGCTCCTGCATCATACTCCCTCGCTTGAAATATTTCATGGGCTCCTATCCATGAGCTCCTGCATGGTATATCCATGCTTCTGTATCTCTGCTTCTGTATCTCTGCTTCAGTCTCCCAGCTGGCATCTTCCACTGGATGGCCCTTCCATTTGACCAGATACTCAAAATATTCATTCCTTCTAGTCTTCTTACTGACTTGTTTATCTAGTATCTATTCCATCTGTGGCTTCTCTGCAACTGGCATCTGCTTATGCCACTGAACCCCTGGTTGTTCATCACTTGTTTCGGTCTCCTCAATTTTATATCGGTATAAATTTGCAACATTGAATATCGGAGATATTCTGATCCCATCCGGTAACTCGATCTCATAAGCATTTTCCCCCAATTTCTTCAAGACCTTACATGGCCCAATTTTCTTCATTTTCAATTTATTGTATGTTCCCCTCGGGAACCTTTCTTTCCTCAAGTGCGCTAGAATTAATTCACCAACCTCGAACTGAAGTTGTCTCTTCCGCTGGTCGGCTCTGTGCTTATATTCGTGACTTGAATCTAGCAATCTCTGCTTCACCTGGCCGTGAAGTTCTTTCATCGCCTTTGCGAACTCTTCGGCACTTGAGCTCCTAGTCGCAGTCTGTTCTTAATCCCTTAATTTAGAAACTCCTCTTGGTTGCATGCCATACACAATCTGAAATGTACTTTGGCCTATTCTCCTGTTCACTAATTCATTATATTCGAACTTTGCCTGCGGCAATATACTATCCCACTGGCTGTGGTGCTATGTCACCAATCTTCTCAGCAAGTCTCCTAAACTTTTGTTTACCACTTCTATTTTCCCATCCGTCTGAGGATGATAGGCTGAACCAAACAACAAGTTAGTCCATAGCTTCTTCCATAATGTCCTCCACAAGTGCCCTATGAACTTTGTATCTCTGTCTGAAACTATACTGCTGGGTAAGTCGTGAAGTCGAACAACCTCTTTCAAAAACAGATTTGCGATGTGAGTCACATCACTGGTTTGTCGGCATGGGATAAAATGTGCCATCTTGGAAAACCTATCCACTACCACAAAGACTAAATCAAATCCTCTTTGCATCCTTGGCAATCCCAATATGAAATCCATGCTGCTTTCATCCCACAGCCTCTCGGGTATGGGTAATGGTTGATGGAATCCTGCATTCTCCTTCCTTCCTTTTGAATGTTGGCAAATTATGCATCGGTCTACAAACCGCTTGACCTATGACTGCATCCTTGGCCAAAAGTATGACTCTCTCATCTTTGCAAATGTCTTATCATGACTGAAGTGTTCGACCAATCCTCCACTGTGTTTTTCTTTCAGCAGATTCTCCCTCATGGAGCAATTTGGGATACACAATTGATTGCCCTTAAACAACAACCCTTCCTGGATCACGTACTCTATCCACTAGCTTCTGTATCTGAGAAATGGGTTCTCAGCTTCTCTGTACGCTTCTTTAAAATCTTGATCATTTGCATACATGTCCCTGAGATCATGAAATCCTAACGTCTTGACTTTGAACTCCTGCATCAACAAACATTTCCTGCTCAAAGCATCAGCCACTTTGTTAATAGTACCCAAAATATGCTTGATTACAAAAGTAAAATTCTGCATGTATTCGAGCCACTTAACATGCCTCTGATTCAACCTCTCCTGTTGAGTCACAAATTGTAATGCTTGGTTATCACTATATAAAACAAATTCCTTTGGAATCAAATAGTGCCTCCATTTTTTCAATGCCTATATGATGGCATAGAATTCCTTATCATACGTGGAGTACTTTTCTTTTGCCTCATTCAACTTCTCGTTGAAATATGCAATCGGTTTGTTCTCCTGACTCAATACCGCTCCTATGGCAAACCCGCTTGCATCTCATTTTACTTGAAACGTCTTTTGGAAATCCAGCAACACTAGAACCGGTTGTTTTGTGATCTTCCGTTTCAACAATTTGAAACTTTTCTCCGCCTCTTCAGTCTGGTGAAAATATTTATGTCTTTTCTTCACTGTGTCCATCATTGCTGCACTAATCCCACTGAAATTTCTGATGAACTTTTAGTAGAAACTAGCCAGTCCATGAAAACTTCTCACCTCAAAAATATTTCTCGATGATGGCCAATTTTTAATTACCTCCACCTTATCTGGATCCATCTTCAATTCATTCGCAGATATAATAAATCCCAAGTAAATGAGTTCTTTCTTCATAAATGAATATTTCCTCATGTTAATCAATAGCTTCTCCTGTTGTAGCTTCTTCATTACTGTAGCTAAATGCTTCAGATGTTCTCCCTTTGTTTTGCTGAAAATTAATATGTCATCCAGATACACAATGACAAACTTCCCGATGAATTCCCTCGGGTCTTCATTCATTAACCTCATAAAGGTACTTGACACATTTTTCAAGACAAACGACATGACAAGCCATTCATACAGTCCTTCGTTGGTTTTGAAGGTCGTCTTCCATTCATCAACTTCTCTCATGCGAATCTAGTGATATCCGCTCTTCATATCGATCTTTGAAAAAAAAATTGCTCCACTTAAGCAATCCATCAAATCATCCATCCTCGACAATCGAAACCTGTACCTGATGGTTATCTTGTTGATGGCTCTTGAGTCAGTACACATTCTCCAACCTCAATCTTTTTTTGGACTGAGTACCGTTGGAACGACACATGGGCTCAAACTTTCCCCGACCAATCCTTTATCTAGCAAATCTTGGACCTGCTTCTTGACCTCTTCATTTTCTTGCGGCGTCAACCTATACACGAATTTATTCAGCAAACTAGCTCCTGGTATGAGGTCTATATGATGACTCACACTCCTCATCGGTGGCAACGAATGAGGTAATTCGTCCACCACGATGTCAACGAACTCTTCTAGTAGTTCCTGAATTTCTCCTGGAAAACCGTCTACTCTCGTGCTAGTCAAAACGATCCTTGGTTTCCTGACTACAAAGAATTGTGGATCTTCTTTGTTCTTCACCTCCGTAAGAAGATCCTTCCCTCTCATGAGGAGTACAGTATTTCTCCCTTCTAGTTTTACCTCCTTATCTTTTATTGGAAGAAACATGTGTGTCCTCCCACTCTTCTCTAGAGTATACGTATTCATCTTCCCAACATGAATTACATTCCTATCATATTGCCATGGTTTTCCCAACAATAAATGATAGACATCCATAGGAATAAAAAAATATAGTATTTTATCATTATACCCTCCTATTTTGAATTCAACTAAACACTGTTTACTGACATTTACCTGATGCCCCTTCTATAGCCATGAAACTTTGTATGGACTCGGGTGATCAGTCGTCTCTAGCTCCAGCTTCTTTACCATCTTGGTTGAAACAATATTATCT
Organism: Picea engelmannii; assembly: GCA_009831015.1. Lineage (NCBI taxonomy): Eukaryota > Viridiplantae > Streptophyta > Pinopsida > Pinales > Pinaceae > Picea > Picea engelmannii. The sequence goes on along the minus strand of ML776743.1, from coordinate 864,424 downwards.
GTGCTACCGCTGTCCACGATAACCTTGCATACCTTGTCTTTGGTTTTGCAAGCAGTTCTGAAAAGTTTGTTTCTTTGAGCGGAGTCCTCCACCTCCTTCTCAGGTGTTAAGAGAACCTTATGCATCATCAATGACCTTCCACCTTCTGCATCTTCTGCTTCAACATCTCGCCTCTGTGCCTTGGCGATGTGAGTTTCTCCTCCATTCCTCTTTTTATCTGGACAGTTGAATGACTTGTGCCCATTTTTTCCACATGTGAAGCATGTGATTACTCCACCTTTTCCTCTTCCTCTACCTCTGGTATGAGGAAACATGTTATTATCAACGTATCCTCCGCTCTGCCCTATATGCTTCCCTCTCTGTTCAGCATGCTAGCCTCGCTGTGAACTTCCACCTCTCTCGGTTCTAGTCTGAGGCTTTTTCCAGTCGTCCTTAGGCTTCTGGTATTTATCTTAGGCAACCGATTTGCCTTTGGGATGACTCCTACCTCGGCCTCATTGACCTTGCTTACGGCTCAACTTCTCTTCAGCTTTCAAAGCCATTTGATAGGCATCCTCCACCGTTCGGATGGTTTCCATACTCATCTCATCCTGGATATCGTATCTCAGGCCATTCATATACCTGGAAACTTTCTCATCATCGCTCTCCCGATGACCTGCCCTGATGTTTAGTCGATAGAATTAATCCGTGTATTATTTTACTGTCATTAGCTTCTGTCTCAGGTTCTCCATCCTCCTGAACAGAGTGATTTGATAATCTCTCGGAATGAACTTTGCCTTCGTCTTTGCAATCATTCAATCCCAACTTTTAATTTTCTGCTTGCCCTTGCAGCATTTATCTACTTGTAGCTCGTCCCACCATAATGATGCGTGTCCCTTCAATCTTGTGACAGCATGCCTGACTTTCTTATCCTCTTCGACATCTTCATAATCGAAGTATGTATCCAGATCTCTAATCCAATCTAGAAGCTCTTCTGCATCTAGATTCCCCTCATAAACTAGAATGTCCATCTTCATTTTTGCACCCATCCATTCAATAGCTTTGATTAGACGTTCATTGGATGCATCCTCGGCTGCAACTTCTTCTTCTTGTTCAGCTTCAAACTCGCTTTCAGAATCACTTAGATTCCCAACAACGACTGTGCGTCTTTGTGCTGTCTCCATATCTTCGAGTCTGGCTCGTAGATCACGTATCTCTCTTTCCATTTCTGGATTCTGCGCTTGCCTACCCCTTCTCCTTGGGTTTTCTCTTTCCTCTGGATCAGGTGACTATCTATCTCGTCTCCTTGGTGGCATGGTGAATTTCCTTCTTCTCTGCTACATAAAGAAAATAATTTTTCTTGCTTTGATACCACTTGACATGTATCAAAGTGCTCTTTGCCTCTTGCCTCTCTTGCCTGAAATATACAAGAAAGATTCAAGCTCTGATACCACTTGACATGTATCAGAGTGCTCTTTGTCTCTTGCCTCTCTTGCATGAAATATACAAGCAAGATTCAAGCTTTGATACCACTTGACGTAGGCGCACCACTTAGGCATGTCTGCTCACAGGACCTCCTCCTTCCTCGGCCCAAAGAACTGAAAAGCTCTTCTAATTCCCTATCGGGAATTTTCCACACCCACAGAATCTCCACGAGATCTCCCTGTTCCAACCGGGAAATTGGACTTTGCGGTTTCGCGAGTCTCGTGGTCGAGTGTTTTGGATTTTCAAAACCCCGAACCCTGACGTAAGTCAACGCTAACCTTTTACCATGCTATCGGGGTTCCTCCTATCGATATTTCAACATTTGCGAGGTCCAAAACAACTTGCCTCACCGATCCCCGATCCTCGATACACCGATACACTACCTTGCTACGTTAGCCCCCTCCCTAGGCTAAACCTTTAGTCCATGCGACCACTCCTTATATGACCACAGTCATATTCCCATCGGGGTTTCATGGTTCACAATTCCAAAATGCATAAACACCTTGTCACCAGGATCCCCAATATCCCGATGACCCAAACACCGATAGATGACTTCCTTGTCGGGACTTCAGACTTCGCGGGATCGTGATTCCTAATACCAATTTTTTCGAGAATTACCTTTTCCTGAACCCCGATATGGTATGCCACCTATCCTCCACTAATTCCACTGTGGCCCCACACTGTTAGCCTGTCGGGAATTCGCGTTTCAGAGTTTCGCGATTCCTGCTGCTATGATTCCCAAGAATAAAAAAACACCGATTCCTGATGCATGTAAGGGTTGAATCTTCCACGTCACTATCCCCTCGTCGACTTTTCGGACATCGTGAGATTGCAATTCCTGTTGCAACGTTTTCTTTGTACTCAGGAACCCCGATACGCCGAACCTCGACTCCTCTCGGATCTTCTGATGCGTCTCCGCCCTGAGATCCACGGCTACGACTTCATCGGTGTTTTGAGACTTGAAAGGTCTCAGTTCTCTTGACTTGAGAAACCCTGATGCCTAAATGTCTCGATGCCTCTCCGGGACTTTCCTCTGCTCACTAGGACTTAACCCCAGTGCAACTCCTGTCGAACCGGACAGTTGATGGTTAACTAACCACCGATCCAATGGCTCACGACCCCTCGAGCTTGGACTCCAAATGCGACCGTAACCTCCTTGCTTCTTTGGTAGATCCAACGGTTGGCGGGATTTCACCGATCCTCTCCACAAGATCCTGACCGTCGGTTTTCTTCCTCCTTGAGGATTTCTTGAAAATAACTAAGTGTTCCTCTGCGCTCACTCGTCCTCCTGCGTGCAACCCTGCAACACTGGTTTTAGATGCTCCATGGCATGAACTCCCTGTGCAATCCTTCCTTAGGTCCACTCAAAGGTACTATACCTCCTGAGATTTGTCAATTCTGAATATTTCAGAATTTAAACCTCCTACTCGCACTCCTTGTGGAAACCCTTTCAAACACTTCAAATGTTTGAATCCTTAGACCCTGCGCACACCTGCAACAGTAGTCTCTCAATGCTCTGCTCAGTTTCACAACTGAGACTTTCCTTATCCTGCGCACTCCTTGCACGGCTCCAGTAACCCAATTTCACTTCTGGGTGAACGAGAACAAGAGTTAAACTACCTGAGCCTCTGTCAACGCACTCCTTGCAGATGTTTTCGACTGCACTCCTTGCAGGAATCCTTGCTCAGATAGAGAAACAATTGAAACTCATTTCTTCTTCCCCTCAAATTTCAAACTCAAACATGAAATCACATACACAACAATAAAGAAAATACATAACGGGAAAAAAAACACTGATGAGCACATCATTTAACATCAACACATAGAGAACAGACACAAACCCATGGATTTGAATCAACTTCTTCTATTAATTCAAGATCTATACATGGATGTTCTTCTACAACTCTCTACTATTCTCTTGTTCTCTTCCTGCTTCAATAATCATGCTAATGCTACAATGTACAATGAGGGTGTCTATATCCGTTTTCCCTCCTTCTTTCTAAAACTGTCTAATCTATGAATTTCAAGTCAATCTACCTGCATTAACTAGTTTAAATGCTTCCTATCTACTAAGGATGAGAGTGAATCGCTCAAGGTCCAATACAATATACAAAGGCGCTCCTTCATAAGTGGCTTTATTAAATATTTGGCGCATCAACTTCAAAAAGTTTTTCAAGCAATTTATCATGTGCTCAAAAAAATACATTGCGCTTGCTCCATGCTCGCTTGATATTTGCGATGCTCCTGCATCATGGAGTCATTTACCTTCTTCGTGGATAGGTTTTTCAGAAACCACACAGTTTCATAGATACATATTGTTCTTTGGAGGGAAAAATATTTGAATTTCTTTTGTGGCTGAGGTAAGCATTTTTGTTTTTATTTATTTTTCTCAGAGATTCAAGCATGTTATTGGTTTCGCTGGGTTCCAAGTTATATATTCCCTTATTTTGTTTATGAGTCTGCAAAAAATGTCTAAGCTTTATCAAATATAGAAGGTAAATGCCATGTCAAGACTTTTTATTACCATTGTCTAATTCGAATTCTTGTGTTGTCGCATCTATCTAAGGCCAAGGATACTTGGGAATATTTCTTGTTTTGAAATGATTTTACCCTACCTGAGACTGCAGTAGAATTGCCTCTCCATCTCAATAAAAACCCCAGGTCCTGCATGTCTAACCCTACTGTTGAAAACCTGTGTGTTGATCCTCGATAAAACCATGCTACCATAGATCGAACTTCTGTTGCTATTTAGAACCCATTGGGAAAAAATCCACGATCTATTTTCATGCCTAGAAAGTCATTGGAGGAGGTTTTTAGATGTGTTAAAGGACATGTTTCTTGTGGTTCCTATTCATGCGCCAACTTAGGTGGTTTTAAACAAATCAATTGTCAATGGTAGGTATGAAAAACAGAGTAATTCGGACTTAATTTTTACAAACAAGAGGATTTAGCACACTGGTAATGCAATTATCAAAAAACTCAACGAATTCCAACACCATCATAAATTCGGATTTATCAAATGCTTCTCTATCTAATCTTTGAAATGGTAAAAAGTTGTTTTGATTTGATTTTGTTTGAAAAATAAAATAGATATATTTTATTCTTTTTATTGTATTTTTACTATTTTAGACTAGCTACAAAATCCTGTAGCTACCTTCAGAATCCTATAGCTTATATTTTGAAATTATTAGTTGTCAATTGTTATCTAAAATTCGATTTTGTTTTATCTTTTTCAAAAAAATAACAGCTTATGATGTTATTTTCAAGGAGAAGGAATTATGGATTAAGTGCTCAATAGCTTAGTAATTTCTCATTTTTGAAAGAAAAATCTCATGTATGTAATTATTTTTTATGTAAAGACTCCTACATGAGTATCTTTTGTTATTCTATTTTTGTAAGCCAATCTTATTTTTAGGGATCATCCTCTATCTTGTATGATAATAGGTAACTAATCCAAGACTTTTTTAAATAGATTTTGTTGCTTAGTGTTATGGGAACTTTTCCTGGATTACAGTATGGACATATAATTTGTGGAAGCAATATAGAAGAACAATTTTCTTTTGGATTTAATCCTATGTGAATTGTAAAATGTTGGTCTTATTTTATTCTCTTGTTACTTCTATGTTATGAGATGTTATTATTAATGATTTAACTTTAGTATTGTCATAATATGATATTTCATCTCAGTAAATATTTAAACGTTGTCCATGATCTGTTGATCTATTTTGTGTCTCTGATCAAGAAATTATTTAATTATCTTTGAGTTTACTTATGTTATTAAATTATTCATAACCTCAATGTCCAAGATTGAGATTTCTCTTGTCCTCCGCTATTGATTATCTTGAGATCACATGATATTAATTGGTTATTTTGTTGTTGTTTTAAATTCACTCCAAATGCATGAAATACTTCCTCGAATTTCTTCAGGAAGATTTATATTTGTCCCTGTCATAGGTTTCCTGATCAGTTAGAGGTTAGCAGATGCATTCTTTTCTTTTATTTAGATTTGTTTATGAATGAAACGATGATTGCATTAATTAGCTTTGACTGTTTTTTTGTCATTGTTTCAATCGTATTCATTTAGTATTTATTTGTTTAATATCTTTGAAAAACCCAAAAGTAAGTGTTGTTCATATTTGATTTTGTTCAAAAACTTTATCCAACAATCATTTTCGCAACATTTCATGCAAAACTTGCAAATTGTAAATATCCTCTTCAGAATCACATGCTCATGTTTTTGCTTTAACACTTGCAAATAATTAAATTCGTGTACATAATATCGTAGTTTCTTTTAGATTAGTTTCCTTTCTTTTTTTATTTTAGGATTTTAGTTGGCTAACGAAGCTACTAAACCTGTGAGGTCATTTCACTCCAAACGACTTGGGTTATTTAGACAACCCTGGTGCAGATTTGACCTTCCAGTTGACGATGTATCACTTATGCCCGTCAACACCTTTCTAATGGAAGGGAGTCCTTCTTGCGCTAAACCAATAGTCTCATTAGTGTGTCTCCCTTTGAAAAACCCAAATTGTTCAAGGGAAATGTGTTTGGAGAAATTGTCATTCAATAATTTCGCAAGCAACTTTGAAATGATTTTGTATATTTTGTTGCAAACTTGAATTGATCAAAGTTGGATGGGTTGTCCTCTTTTGGGATCACTGCTATGAAAGTAGAATTGAAAGTGATTAAAATTTTCCGACTACCTAGGGAGGATCGTCCCCAAGACTATCAAAGAAGGCTAGGTCAAACTCCATAGGGAGGCCATCTGGTAGAAGACTTATCCTTCTAAAAAAATTGTACAGAACTCCAAATCTTTTCTCTTTGGAGATTTCATCCATATGATCACTGTTGTCCTCCTAATCAATGAAAAGAGGAAAATGACTAGCAAATTTTAGAGTGGAATATATGGTTACTCTAGGGTCTTCCTTGAATAGAGTATGAAAGTGATGTCCTCCCTCTTCAGCAATACTAGAGGAGGTGGATCTGGTCCCATTTGTCCTATCAACACCCCATATAGTGTTTATATTCTTTGTTTTGTTCGTATATTGGTGGAATAACTTCATCTCATGTTTTCATCTCCCAGTTGAAGCTAGATGGCTCTACTTTTCATTCTCTGCTCCTTGTCTCTCTTTAACACGATATGCCTTGTATTTTTTTCCAGTGATTTTATTTACTATTTCTATTGATCAGTGAAAAACCCTTGATCCTCCCCTTGGTAAGAACTCTCAAGTTAGGAATGTAGAGGACGAGATTCATGGGAGGAGCATTCAAAGGGTCACCAATAACACTTAATCATATCCTTAAAATATTTCTCTTTCAACCAATATGGGTTGAGTTTGAAAGGGATAAGGTGTTTGTCCAATATGGAATACATTTGAAAATAATGGAACTGTGATCTGAGTTTCCCCTAGAGAAAACCCACTTCCTTATCTATAAGTTTTATTCCATCAAAGGCTTTAGAAACAAGGAATATATTAAGACACTTTTCCACTCTAACCTCACCAGGGCGTATGTTCCACTAGGTGGGAGAGTGGTTGGATGGTTTAATATCTAACAACCCAACCACCTCCAGTTTAGTGATGAAAAAATCTTCTAGAGGGTCGAGGTGAGCATCTGGAACCCATATTTCACATGCCCCCAACATGAAGTTCAAATCTCCCCCTACCAAAACAAGTCCATTTTGCAGAAGAGAGTTTTGACAAGTGGTCTAATTTTTTGTTTAATTATGGCTCATAGATATTGATGCACTGGAATTTCGTGTCCAGGTCCCAAGATAGAAGTGAGGTTCCTAGACCATCCATGATGGCCCAAGTGTTGGAAAGAGATAATGATTTTGTTCTCCATCCCATGAGAAAACGTCTTGATCGCCACTATGCATATGTGAAAAATAATCCCAACCCATCAACTAAGAGGAGAGGACCCCTATGCATCTGTGACAAAAAATCCCAACCCATCAACGAAGAGGAGAGGGTTTTTATTTCTCTATCTCCTTCCATCAAGGTTTCTTGTAGAAAGAGGATTGAGGTTTAAAGTCTCCACTAGTCATTTGATGATCAATTTCTTGCTGGGAGTTTCCAACACTCTACAATTCAGGGACACAATGATCACGAGGAGTCCGAACCTTTGAATGATCAATGAGAAAAATATGGTAAAGAAGTAGTAAGGGAGAGCCTATGTAAAGTTACTTCTGATCAATGGGATGAATATGGTAAAGAAGTAGTAAGGGAGAAGACCCCTGGTTCACCTCAAGGTAGAGTTTTAGTTGGTTATTATAACCATTTTTGTATTGGTATTTATAATAGGATTTGATATGTGGTAGGGGATTTTCAGTGCAAATCCTTTTTTATTAATTACTACAATGATTAATTGCGAAGTCAATTGTTAGCAATATATTTTATGACTAAAGGAAGTTTCATGCATATGGTGTGTCGTAGACTAATTTGCAATTCAACTTATAATATCGAGGTTGTATAAGAAACTTCATTTTATGTGTTTAAGGCTATCTTGAAACAACATTGGCATTTCTTTCACTCGATTTCTTATGTAAATTTATATTTTTTAATTTATAACAATTTATTTATTCTGTGTTTTTTAATATTTAGTTTATTATTTTATTAGAAATTTGTATCATTGCATCTAATGAATTGGTGTAGAACTGTTTTATAGATCTTTTAGAGATAACTCTCAAGATTGTGTTTTTATTTCAAACATTAAAGATAAAAAGTTTATTTTCTTTATGGAATTTTTTTTTGAAAAAATATTAAAAAACAAACATTATAAAATCTTAAAGCTCATAGAGAGGTTGTGAGGTCATTAATATGGAGGTTTTTTCCATAAGAAATAAAGAGGAGTTTAATTGAGCCTATTCACTGAGTTAAACTCTTGCTATTTCCATTTGGGTATTTTCCCCTTCTAAACCAACATCAAAGCCATTTTGTTAACTGTCTTGATTTCTCTATGCCCCTAAAACATCTAGGTAGCCTCTTCTATAATTCAAAAAATCAATTTGATGAATCACCAAAAATGTTCTTAAAATTCCCTTATAGGCTAAAGTATGGATTTTTCACAAATAACTGCTTCCTCCAAATCAAATTTCTCTACATGTGTTTCAACCTTGTTATATGATCATTGACCCAGGTCAGTAATGTTGATGCGATCATTACCCACAAATTGGATTTTAAACCATGAAAAAGGACTTTGGCTAATAAATGCAAGTATGCAAAAAAAATCAAGAAAAACCCACCACTTGAACATGAAACCTAATGCAAGATTTTCAATAATTAGGAATGCATATACTATGCTTATATGAATCTAGAAATCAACCACATTTTCTCATCATTAATCATTCTCTTTGAATCCTCTTTAGTTGCAATTCCTACAATGATTGTCTTTTCCTTTTCTAGTGCCAATACAATGAATGTTTCCAAAAACTTTTTAAGATGTACATTTATAATATTCTTTCATTATATGTGCATCTTGATTTCATTTCCATATTATTTGATATCATATTCATCATTTCCTCATGCCATTCTTATGCACATGTGCCACCTAGCACTTTTCCACGTGATACTTAACCTCTTAGACAAAATTGTGTCATTTGGTGCGAATATGGAAGACCATAAGAGGCCTTTGGCAGAAGTATTTGAAACATTGAAGAAGAATTAGTTGTACTTGACCAAGTCCTTGGTGTGTATTTGGTGAGACCAAAATTCCAACCTTAGGCCAATAGATTAGATAAGGATGCATGCACATGGATCCTACGAAGATAAGGGTGATTAAGAATTGGGTTGAACTAAGAACAGTTCACAATGTAAGGAGTTTCCTTAAATCGGATAATTATTATCATGGATTTGTTGAAGGTTACTCTAAGATTTAAGCACCACTTAGTAATTTGTTAAAGAAGAAAAAACCATGAAATTGGACTACGAAGTGCCAAGCAATATCGTGTGAACTGACGCATAGACTTGTCTTGACACATATGCAGAAGATATCACACTTTCATTAGTAATTTGAAGTGTAGATATACACTTCAAACTTTTACAATAGAACAATTTGTCATAAGAAGGTCATCTAGTGGCTTATGAGAGAAGAAAATTGCACGATCATGAATCGTCCATGTGAAAGTGATAACTACTATTGTACATTTCCTATAAGCATGGAGGTACTACTTGTGAGAAAAACCATTCGTTGTGAAGATGGACAATGTAGCAATAAATTACTTTCCCACATAATTGAACTTGTCACCTAAGAAGTCATGGTGGAGAGACTTATCACTAGAGTTTGATAGTACCATTAAGTACCAAGGCAAGTTGAATGTAGCAACAAATGGCTTGAGTAGGAATGCACAATGTGCAACCTTAAAGGAGTATGAGTTACTAGTTCCTATGGGAAGTGAGGAATAGGTTTTCACAAAATTGCAAGAGAACATCAAATAGGGATTGCAGAATGATCCCATAACTTTGAACATCATAAAATAGGTGGAGAAGGGAAAAACAATGAATTTTTTTTTATGAAGAATGAATTTTTGTACTTTGATGTCACCTATACTTGGTTATTGTGGTTGTTTTATTTAGACAAATGATATTATATTTGTTGACTAAGTATTAATATTGTTGAGATGTTTTAAGGATGCAATTAGACTTAGTGGTGCCTCTAGCATACCGTAGTTTAATGACAAGCTATCAACAAACCTTAAGTGAAAAACATGCTCTAGTTTTTATAAAGTCACTTTAATCAATGCCAATGCACTGTTGTTGGGCAAAGCACAGTCGCACAACAAAAATGATCCCCCCCCCCAAAAAAAAATCGAGTAAGACTCTCAAATCTATGGCAATTAACCTTTGGACATGGCGAATTAACTTTGACCCCCCATTTGTTCATCGTTATGCACTTATTAAACAAAACATTAGAGGCTCATTATGAAAACATTAAGACTCAACGAAATCTCAATAGTAAGATATGCGTCATATAATGCCTTGCAATATTGGGAATAACAAGCACGAACAAAAGAAGAAAGACCCAATGTGTAACGTATTCTATAATGCTTTAAGTTATTATCGATAAAAAGCACAAACAAAAGGACCACAAGATATCACACCGAAAGCCACCAACTATATTTGTGGCACCAGACTTTACTAAATGCAAAATTTTCAAATTTCCTCCAACTCGTCCCTTCATAGCTGACCGACCCTCGGAGAGAACAAGCGAAACGACAGGCCGTGAATGCTTACATTCATTCATTCCCCACATGCTCTCGCACAGGAACCCCAGAACGCTGTCAGGCCTTATTCTAAAGCGCACACAACGTGTATATCCGTCCAAGCTTTCTCCATGTCCATCGTACGACAATGATTCCTCCTCTTCTGTACATTTCTATCTACTTAAGCACGAAAACGATTCGCCTCTGAATATACTCAGCAAGTTAACGACTATGATATGCGCAGAGGAGCACGAGCAGATAATCAGTCTTCTATATATAGGCCGCGGTTTTCTCTGTGTTCAGATGTGAATAGCACAGCCACAATTATGTGATTGATTAACATCCAAAGGCATGTTAAAACGAAACGAGGCCAGCACAGAAATGAAACAAAATGCTGTTAGCACAGAAATGAAATGAAACGCGGTCATCATATAAACACGGTCACCACTTTGTGTTAATATTTTAATATTTATCAAGTAGACTTGGCAATAAGTTACTGAACACAGTAATTTTTAAACATGATTAGGTAAATGTAAAAAAGTAAACATATAAACGGATATCTTTATAACAGCTCGAAAGTTAATGGATGAAATCAGAGCCTATTTATTGTGACGACTAAGAATATTCAAACGTATTAAGAACTAAAAACCTATTAAATGTGCCCATTGTCAATAGGTATACCCCTTTCGGGGTAATTACAGATTTCAGTTAAGTCAATCATAGCTCTGACAGAGTTTATGATTAAACTCCAAATTAAGGTCTGGTTTTTCCTTGGATGTGAGTAGTTTGGTTTGATTTAGCAGAGCTGTTATTGTATAAGACATTGAGCGCTCTTAGAATTGATCTTCAAGGCTAAAGTTATGTTTTTATTCGGATGCGAGCATATTCAATCTCACCGACCTACCCATTTCAACTTATCTGTATATATAGAGTTTCGATTTGATTTAGCAGACTGGTTGTTGTATAAGACATTGAAAGCTCCAATAGCATTGATCTTCATAGGTCAGATTTGGTTAGGGAGCTCAGTGTGTGCTATTAATGAAGGTTATATAACTAACGCTGGGTTCTCAGAAGAAAAAATCGGCTCTGAGGAGAAGAATATTATATTGAGAAGAAGAAGAGCTCATGCCCCATATGAAAAATGCTAGAAGGGCCTTTGGATTGAAACGAATGAGATTAGCTGCATTAGGGAGGGGATATATTCAGAGTAAGCCGGGGGTATTCATCGGTGTATATTCAATGAAGATACACGGGAGACTGAAGAAGTTGCAGAGGTTGATTCCAGGTGGGAGGAATATGCACGAAGTGGACGTGCTATTCAAGGAGAATGCGGGTTTCCTTGTGTCCTTGGAGATGGAAGTCTGTTTGTTGCAGGTATTCTTCATGAGGCATGAATAGATCTAAATCTGGTCAATGTTGATTTCTGATTGTAATTTCTTTTTCATATTGGCTATGAGGGTAAATTTCTCTCTTTGATTTTATGCTTTCTGCACTACCTTTTGCACTACTATTTCAATCTTGTAGTCGAGATATTATTTCCAACTATGTTTTCTATTATGTTTATATTTGATCGGTTAACTAACTATCAGTTATAATTATTTTTTTTTTTCAATCTCATTCAGCAGAATAGCTTAGCAATGTACAGTGTCATGCAGGAGCATCGCTCCACCTCACACTACTCGATTTACACACATGGTGCACATTCAAGGAAGGGAGAGGTGTCGCCCTCTCGTTTTTCCTTTGAGAATCTAAGGCGTGATTAAGGCAATCAATGCCGACACAAGATGGAGATAAGGTCACCATTAAGTCGTTGATGGTAGGAGGGATCTGCATCTTATTTGAAGCAGATTTTCATCATTGTAATTTTTCCATAAAACATGCATTTTGAATGATGATTTGACACCACTAGTTTAGCTTGGAGGGAAGTTCGTCGAGCCCCTCTTGCATAAATCTTTGTATTGTATGCCTGATAGAGGCTGCTGTAACTTTATGAAAAATCATTGTAAGCCAAGTTAGGGAGGTTGATGAGATTCGAGACCGAGTTGGAGTCTGGACTCAAATATTTGTAATTTGATATTCTGCCATTAATAGAAAATGATAGTTTTTCTGTTATCAATTTTTGTGTAATGGATGTTGTGTTATGAATGCCATTTGTATGCATTTGAGTCGTAGATGAATGTTAGAAATTGTCTGCAAGGATAGAGATACAATTTTCTATCTGTAAGTGTGTTGGATTAGGTCTGGTTCTCTAGGCTAAGTGCAAGGAGTGTGTAACATCCCTCTCTTGCCCACTAAGCGAACTTATTCTTTGAGGACACTTGCTCGCAAGTGATCTGGATTTTATGTTATTAAAACATTGATTTTGATTATGAGGCATTATGGATTGATGACTTGTTGTTTTATTGCATTGACATAGACAGGTGCTACTGAGTTGGTTTTACTGAGTGTGTAGAAACTTGGACCTCAAGGATGCTGCGGCATCGATGGAACCACTTGGACTCTTGATCGAGTCAGAGAGTGTACCATTGGGGTTTGATTGTTTTATAGGTGATATTAGTGCATCTAATTAGATGATATGATATGGATATATTCTGACATGATTTGTTGATGATGCAGGTTGATGATAGCTTGTCGACCAGACTCACATGTGGAGTAAATGGGTTACGCACAACTACCAGAGAAGTTGAGGGAGAGGTGTGGACAACAAACCTGCCACAACCTACTAGCACTCCCGTCGTGGCTTGAACTTTAGGTTAACATTTACCTAGTTCGAGAGAACCCACGATGTCGTGAGGGTAGACTGCGATAGTCGCTCACGATGATTCTAAGGGGAGCACAATAAGGCGGGGGCCTTATTCCTTAGAGGCCCTTAGTCTCTCACAAGTTCACCTAGCGGAGTGTTGACTCTAGGGTTTTTTTATGTTTGCCAAGTCAGTCAAGAGGCGAGTGGAACCCTTGGAGCACGTGGTGTGTCCTAAAGGGCACGTCGTGCAAGAAAAATGGAAAGAGGCGAGTGGCACCCTTGGAGCACCTAGTGCGTCCTGAAGGACACGTCTCATTATTAATAATAAATGAATGAACCTAGATAACGTGATAATATTTTTTTTTAAAACGAATTCCTTAATAAAATGTCGCCCACGAAAATTAAAGTCTAGGTCTAATTTACTAGTGGAAAAAATTTCTCTATCCTTTAAAAAAAAAAGGATAAATATATATATAATAAATAAATAATTATTTTATTATATTATGATAATTAAAAGTTAGTTTCTACACCTACCAAATTGAGTTTTAAATGAAAAGGGGAAAGAGAGAAATCTAGAATAATGAGGAAACTAGGAAAAGAGGGAAACACAAAAAGAAAAGGGAAACACAAGGGGAAAAGAAGAAGTCAAACTTAGTAAGGTATCTACCGTTTAAGAACTTTCTAATTTGAACTAAACTAGCAAATTAATAATGGGGAATGTCATTAAAACCTGTAAGAGAATTTGGGGACACCTATGAGCGATTCTAGGAGTGACTCTAGGTGGGTGAGGGAAATATGAAAAATTAATTTATGGAGGAATGAAGGGAATGGGTGACACTTGTACGAGGAGAAATTTTTAAGAATTAATTTTTAAACTTTAATTAAATGAGATTTTAGGAAAGTAAGGGACATCGAAACTCTATATAATGAAGAGAGGAGAAGGATGAAGGATTTTTTTTCTGTTTGCATAATGTTATGCTACAAAAATATCTACCTCACAGACTTAGCTTGTGGGAGTTGGGAATACCCAGCTCGGTGAGGAGTGGTAGCTCGGCCTTGCGAGGCGAGATGGGAGCTATTCGATTCTCTAGTTAGCGTGTGTGGCCCATTTGCGGCTTAGGGGGCTAAGGGGGAAGAAGAGTACCCCTAACATTGGTTAGGAGGTACCGGTGAAGTCTTGTCGATCGAAAAGCGGGACTTGAACGAAGCACACAGGACGTCAACTCAGAGCGGGTGATCAAGCAACAATACACATTCTTCATTTTTGTATGGTAGATTGTTGTAGGATTTATTCTTTGGATTTACATGTTTATTTGGGTAAGTAAACTAATTGTCTAGATGCATGAATGAAATGTTTCATAGCCTAGATCGATGATTGACTGACTCCCATGGCCTTCATTTTCCCGCATGTCTTGACCGCCTTGTGGTGTTTTGATTGTGACCATTGTGGTTGTTTTACCTTTCGTCCCTAGCTCATCAGTCCTCGCCTGAGAAGTCGACCAAGAGCCTGAGCTACGATCGTCGCTTCGGTGTTAATAGACCTATGGATCTCAACACCCATCTTTTCTGTGCGAGGATGATGAGCGGAGGACATTCCTGTCAGTCGTCTACCTCTAATGGTTGTCCTTGGTTGATAGTTCGCCTTGTGCCTTGATGTGATTATCTAACTCTGCCAACTTGATTGTTGGTAAATTTTCTCTTCATCCTCAGCTTGTTTTTATCTCGTCGTTATCTCAGTTTTACCCTATTTTTATATCTTGATGGATCGAATTCTCACCCTTTTTTATTCTTGGATAAATTGTAAATATGCATTATGTATAGATGGATAAGTTTTAACCTTGTGTGGTTTTTGTTTGGATTGGTGTGTTATATCTATATGCGTTAGTTAAAAATGATTCGTCTTTGTCTGTTTCCCTTTTTTTTTCTAATACAAATTTTATAATTAAATCTTCCACAAATTATGATTTAAAATTGTTGATATGTCTGAATTCTTGAATATACCGATAAGAATCAGCCTGGATCGAAGTTAAAATATTAGACTAATATTTCCTAGCAGGCCTGTAAATGCGAAAGGAACCACTCAACAAACATGTATGTTAGAGTTGTGACTCCCATTGGAACATGCATGTATTCATAAAGAAAGTGCGTGTTCCTAAAACATGTGCACATTATTAGCAATAGGAATGCACATGTGTTTCTGTTAACACAAATAATTCTCTCTCTCTCTTTCATCAATAACTGAATTGTGTAGCCTATAGAAAAATAACGTATATGGAGAGGATTCATCAAAATGGAGTTTTTTATATATTTTCAGACTAAACCACTAGGTTTGTCATCTTGAACCTAAATCTCAGGAAACCAATTCAAAAAACATGTATGTTAGAGTTGTGACTCCCACTCGAACGCGAATGCTTTCATAAAGAACGTGTGTGCTCCTAAAGCATGTGCACATTATTAGCAATAGGAATTCACATGTGCTTATGTTAACACAAATAATTCTCTCTCTCTTTCTCTATGACCCCTTCTCCCTCCGTCCCTCTATGTTCCTCTCTTTCTATCCGACCTCACTCTCCCTACCCATTTCTCACTCTCCCCCCTGTATCTCTCTTACATCTCTTACCTTCTCTCCTTATGTCCCTCTTCCCCCCCCCTCTTTCTCCCCCATTGTTTCCCCTCGAATCTCTCTCTACCTCACTCACTCTCTTCATCTTCTCTCCATCTTCTTCCCTCTCCCACTCTCTAATTATCTCTCTCTCCCTCCCTCACTCCCCCCCTCTATCTCTCCCCTTTCCTTTCCTCTCTCTCTCTCACTCTCTCACCCCACCACTGTCCCTCCCTCCTTCTCTTCCTCTCTCTCCCCCCACACTCTCTCTCTTTCTCTCCTACTTTCTCTTTCCTTCCCTCTATCTCTCCCTTCCCCTCTCCTTTCCCTCTCACTTTATCTATTTCTCCCTATCCCTCTCTAAATATCTCTCTTCCCCATCCTTCTCTCTCTCTCTCACTCACTCACTCACTCACACACAAACACACACAACTTTTCCCCTCTCTCCCTCCCTTCTCTCTAGTATCTCTCTTTCTCTCCCTACCTTCCCCAACCCCTCTCTCTCTCTCTCTCCATTTCATCTCCATATGTCTCTTCCTCTATATTTGTCTCTCCCTCCTTCTCTCCCTCTCACCCCCCCTCTCTCCCCCTCCCTCTCTCTCTCTCTCTTGCATCTATCGCTCTCTCCCCCTCACTCTATATCCCCTTGTGTCTCTCTTTCTTTCTCCCCATATCTCACTCCCTCCCAAACTCTCTCTCTCTCTCACTGACTAATTCTCTCTCCCCCCCACTCTTAATCTATCCCTCTCTTCCTCCCTCCCTCTATATTATATTCTCTCTCTAACCTCTCTCTCTCTCTCACACACTTGTTTACCTCTCTATCTCACTAAGTCAGTCATTTTTTTACCTCCCCCTCCATCTTTCTCCACGCCTCTCTAACTCTCTCCCTCTTTCCTTTTCTTTGTCTCTCTATCTCTCACCTCCCCATTGCCACAATATCTCTGCCTCCTTTTTTCTTTCCTTCCCCCCT
Source organism: Picea engelmannii (assembly GCA_009831015.1). Classification (NCBI taxonomy): domain Eukaryota; kingdom Viridiplantae; phylum Streptophyta; class Pinopsida; order Pinales; family Pinaceae; genus Picea; species Picea engelmannii. Next base: position 847,446 of record ML776743.1, on the reverse strand, counting down.
TCTCTTTCCACCCTACCCCTCTCTCACTCTCCTCCTCCCTCTCTCTATCTCTACCCTTTTCTCTCTCCCATGACTCTCTCTAACTATCTCCCCTTCTCTACTTATCCCTCTCTCTCCTCCCTCTACCACTCTCCCCTCTGTCTATTTCTCTCCCTTGTCCCTCTCTCTTTCCTACCCTCCCACTATCTCTCATGCTCTCTCTCTCTCCCCCCTCTATATCTACCTCTCTCTCTCTCCCCAAATATTCTCTCTCTCTCTCTCTCTCTCTCTCTCTCTCTTTGTAGGCCCCTTTCTCACTCTCTACCTCTATCATGATATCTTAGGTTCTCTTCTCTCTTTTTACCTCTATCTCTTTCTATCTCTCTTCCTTTATATCACTCTCTCCATCCCACCCCCTCTCTCC
>ML776743.1:821920-845675 GCA_009831015.1 Picea engelmannii | reverse complement strand
AGAGAGGGGAGGAGAGAGATAGAGAATGAGGGAATGAAAGAGAAAGTGGGAGAGAAAGAGAGAGACTGGGGGAGAGAGGGGAGGAAGGGAAGAAAGGGGGGGGAGAAAGAGGGGGAGAAGGGGAGAAGGGGGGAAGAGAGGAGAGAGAGAGAAAATTATGGGGAGGATTGAGAGAGAGAGAGAGAGAGAGAGAGAGAGAGAGATGGAAGAAGGTGGAGAGAATACATAGAGAGTGAGTGGAGTAGGGAGAGAAGGGGGGAACGATGTGGTAGAGAGAGAGGAGAAGAAGGAGACACAAAGCAAGGTGAAGAGGGGAAGAGAGAGAGAGGGGGGCGAGAAAAAGAGTTAGAGAGAGGGAGAGAGTGGTTGGAGAGAGAGAGGAGGATAGATGGAGACAGGGAGATGGGGCAAGAGGGACGAAGGGAGAGAGAGAGAGAGAGAGATTTGGGGGCAAGAGGGGGGAGATAGAGCGGGGGAAAATAGATATATTTCATGTTAACAAGAACACGCACACATTCCTGTTCCTAATAACGTGTGTTTTCTTTAGGAACGCGTGCGTATTCCTAAATCCCAGATGCATTATATTTATTTAAATTTTTAGTTAGGAACTCGCATGTGTTCTTGTACACATGTTTCTTAGGAACACGCACAAGTTCTTGGGAACATGCTTACAAGGATTTTTGAGTGGAGGTTCGGGGTTTTGCAAAGCAGTCAAATCAAGAATGCGTGCACATTCCTATAAACGTGCACATGTTTCTGCGAGTGCATGTTCGTGTTGACCCCCTTGCCATTTTTTCAGCCATCAACTTCATGCAATCACCCTTAACAAAACTATTAATTTTCCATAATATTTAAATTACTTTTATCACATGTACCATTGGCTAACTAATTGGACTTATTATTTCCAATCTATAATAGAATGTTATTTTCCAATAGTTTTGAGTTTTAATGGTCAAGACATACCCAAGGAATTTTTTTTTCCAATCTTAGATAACCTAAGTTTGGAGTTTTAATCTTTCATCTATTCATTGAGGTCATTAAATTAGTGTCAGTGGAATAAACACATGTGATGCCATAATGCTGTGATGTGTTTGTTTTTAACGATCTTGTAACATGGTTGCTAGGATTTGTAGTCTTTTTTGACAAGGAGTTGTGGAAAGGAAACATAATAAATTCTAATATAGAAAATGGTATTAATATCATCCTTTTCCATATCATCATTTTTTCTACAGGATATGCCGAATCATAATGGTGAAATGTACTTATGTCTTGCATCTTGAATTGAATATGAATTTTAATAGATGCATAAACACCATGATTGTTGTAAATATTTTTTAGAGAAGAAATGGGAGAGTATGAATTTATTTACACACACCAAAACTATTCTTGTATTCTATTAATTCAATGAAGTATTACACACATAAATACATTAATTTTGGCGTTAAGATAGTTTGACTATTTTAGACATACAATCCATTTGTTGAGACATTATCTCAACAACACACCTAATATATCTCCTAGATTTAAAAAACTCATAAATAACAAATCAATCACATAAATATATAATCTCTATATTACATTTAGCAAACCATAATATTAATATTATGATGAAGAATATCACATATTGACCACATAAGACAAGTATGATTTAATATTTTTCTTGATCTATGTCAGGTGTAGTTTTCATCAAAATTCCTTAACCATTTTGAGATATTCTAGGATACTAACTCCATCAAGATGTCTCTTAACCCTCGTAAAAGTGTAGCTCCCAAGTTGAATTCTTGAGTTCCCTCCCTAAAATCCTAAATCATGAATCTTTCAAAGTTAATTACTGGACAAATAATCACATACCTATCACTTAACCTCATTAGCATACCACTCACATGTCTTCAACAAATTCACTTGAGATCCATACTAAGATTTTACCATCCATACTAAGATTTTACTTGCACTTGATATCCCTTCTAGAATTGGAAAAACAATTCCTTCATACTAAGAAATCAGTTCAAATTTGAGTACAAATATTGAACAACTGGTCATCCTATGGACATCCTTCCATTTCCCGAGACACCTAGGTACCAAACCATGGTGCTCATTAGTTATGTAGGAAACTATTCTAGATATGGGATGTATGTGACTGAATATTTGAAGACATTTCATTGCACTTTAACTTCTTTCATTTGATTTGGTTACTCATCATACTTTATTTCATATTCAAAACATAATTCTAATAAAAAAAAATTAGTACCAAATGAACAATTTGATGCCACGGAAATTCATTTCTGAGTGCCAATGTGCTCTATGATGCACTATCAATAAATAAAAAATAGATGGATTGGTTAGCGAACTGGTGGCTAGCTATTGCATTGGCCACACATAACAAATATCGCAGGATCGATTCACAAGAAGGACGCTAGTAGATTTGGTGATCCAAATCATGTTTCCTCTTCAAATGGCTACCCTCTCTAGATGTGTCTTCTTCAAAACAATGATTCTTCTCTTTTCCATGGTCCTCCAATTGTGTAGAGATATCTCCCTAACTAACACGTGTGCTAACACATACAAACACATAGTGGTAATCACTCGCACAAAAACCTATCTACTCTCACAACACTAATCTAATCCTACAAAGTAATACATCACATAGTTTCTCATTTTCTTGGGTTGTCCCATGAGAGAGATACGACCAATCTGCTCTGATACCAAAACATGAAATGTGAGAGTAGACATTTCTTTACACATACAAAAACTAGTATCTTATTCTATTAATTCAATGAAACATTACACACATATAAATAGATTAATTTTGCCTTAAGATATATTCACTATCTTAACCATACAATCCATTTCTTGAGAAAATATCTCAAGAACGCACCTAAAATCTCTCCTAGATTTAACAAACTCCCAAACAACAAAATAAACCACAATCTTAATAGGATAGAGATAATCCCTAGATTACAATTAACAGACAAAAAAATTAATAATGTGAAAATTGCTAGAAAATTGATACATCTTACATATTCTAAGAATTTTAATTTTACAAAGCAATAGGTTCATAATTTTTTTTATTATTATTTACCATATTGTATTAAATCTCATTATATACCATTAATTGTTAAATTTTCATACATACTTTAAAAATTTAATTAAATTAGTAAATCTTTAACCTCTACATGAATGTTTCCAAACTCTATTCTAAGTATTATGATTTGCATCATAACATAGATAGATGCTTTTTTTTTTTGGACCTCACAATTTCTTGGATTGCCGAGTGGCCGAACCGATTGCAATCTAATGGATTAGCTTTGCTTCTGTTACGTCAAGGAATGAAAACACATTTATACTGCATAGTTACACCTTTGGTTAGCTATAATTTTATTTTATTGGAACAGTTTAATCTACTGTCGCTAGCTATTGAAACTGAAATTAAGAAAAGAATTCATAAGAGCATTTACAGAACTTGGATTGTGAATCTGCACAATTTAGTCAATGTTGATCCATAGCATTAGCCCATTAATCCTGTTGACTCAATTGTACATAGAAGTAGCACGTGAATATTATATTATAGTTTATTTATTATATTTCTCACAAAGTTTTTTTTATTAATAATTATTCACAATTGCTATTAATAATAATCAAATCATATTTTTTTTTATTTAAATAAATAAAACAAAGTTTGTGCTATTAAAGAAGAGATTTTGTGTTTTTTTTCAACACACTTTTAAGTGTTTTTTATATATTTTAATCCCCTACATATTGGGTTGGAGGGGTGTTCACAATTTCCCACTTTTGATTTTAATGGGAAAGATTTTGGATTTCCAATTTTTAATTCTAATTATGGATGAGAGGTATTTATCTTATAATATATTTTTATATTAATATTGATTTTCATACAATTAAATTTTTTTCTTGAAAATTATTTTTAAAATACATATTTTAATTTCTTCATTTAAATTAATGGGAAACATGTAAGGTCACTTATTTGTTTGTTAGATTTAGTTGATTGTGAGAGATTTTCTTTAACTATAAGATCCTATTTATGTGTGTAGTTGAGATCTCCAACTATTAGATCCTATTTATGTGTGTAGTCGAGGTATTTCTACTGAGTTTGTTATGTAGTTGAGGAAAAAATTCATGTATAAATATATGCTTGATTGAATAATAAAATACAAAAAATAGTTTTTTTTTGTCTAATGGTTTTCTAAATTGGTATTAAAGTTGGTAGCTCTTAGTGTAACTTACTCAAGGGAGAGCCAGAAATATGTGAGGTTAATTTGGTGTAGAGTAGATTAGTGTGTAGAATAGGTTTTTTTGGCATCTTGAGTGAGTTTTTTTGTGTGCTCAAAGCATTGTGAAGTGAGATCTGTTGCCAAAGAGAAGTCGTGGTGAAATATTATCATCATCACCTATGTAGAAATCCCATGAATCAATGGACATCCATCGAGATCAGTTCCTCAGTATTCAAAATGCTCTCAACATCATCTCTCATCAACATAATGGTTCAATCATGTACATAAACAGAGGGTAGCAAGAGGAGAGAACTATCGATGGCACATAATTCTGAATACGTACAAGGATGGGGCTTGATTGGAGGAGATCTAATGTTAAATTATTGAGAAAAACCAACAATCGTATAGGGGTTTTGCTATTGGTTCAATTGCACTAGCATCACTTGCATTGTTTGGAGCCTTTGTGAGTCGTGTTGTAATTCAATATATGGTGGTAAATTCACAATGTGTTGTGTAATATTGTAAATGTACTAGCATTATAATAATGAAGAACTTTTCATTATTCATATTTTTTAGAATAGGGTAACATGATGAAAGAGATTGTGTTTCCTAATGAATACGACGATTTATGTATGTTGACAAGAAAACTACTGTTAGATTGTGATAATAGTTTGTGTACTTGCGAGTTGAAAGAGGTCATGTTGTAAGACTGAATCCGGGATACATTCTATATCTAGACTACTTTCCTATACAACTGGAAAATACAATGAGGTATGTATTTCATTAGATGGAAGTATGTCAATAGAATGATTCAGTATCTAGACTGATTTACAAATATGTCAAGCTATGTAATTTGACATATAGAAGAATATAGAATTATCTATCATTATAAATACAAAATCTATGGTTAGAAGAAATCATATCTTCAATGAGTCAAGTGGTAGCTTGAATGAATGGTTGTGTGAAAGACCGTAGTCTACATGATTTCATAAGTGGATAAAGATGTTGATGAAGACTATACAAAACAAAGATGACAAAGATCATAGATCAAAGCCAAGTACTTGTTAAGGGGGGGTGTTGGAGTAATTAACTCCTACTTGTCTTGTGTTTAGTGTGAGATTCTATTATTGAGGAGTTTGTTAGATCTAGTTGGTTGTGATATATTTTCTCCAACTATTAGATCATCCTTATGTGTGTAGTTGAGATATTTCCTCATGAGTTTGTTGTGTAGTTAACGGAAAACATCATGTAAAATATGTCCTTCATTGAATAATAAAATAGGTAGAATATGTTTTTGTGTGTGAAATGATTTTATAACTAAATTTGTTAGTAGTTGTTTTATTTTTTTCTTGACATAAATTTTATGAAGAAAATAGGATATTTTATATGCAGGAGAAAAATTAGGCTAATGCACTTTTGGTATTGGTATAAGCATCTTCAAGATGATGGAATGCAATGTTGGAACATTGCCACTTCACTTGTACTTATTATTGATATATTTTTGGGCCTTTTAGTTGAAGAAGTATTTTTCTTACTTTCAATTTTTCTATACATATAAAGAAATTGATATTGAAATATTTTAATTAAAGTGGACATTGAAATATCTTATTTATGGTTCACATTGAAATATTATTTTGTTATTAATTTCTTTTGATGGCACAGATCAACTTAATGTTGGGAGAAACAAAAAAAAAATCAATTGTCATTAACTTTTATGACACTTCAAAATGAACACACATTGCATTTGTTTAAATAACTATTTAGGAAAGGTATCCATAATAGTATGTTAAATGTGTGCGTGAATTACATTTCATATATTGTTATCAAAGTGTTGGAATTACTGGTTGTGTGTTATCATGGATGGAAACATGAGTCAAACATGTATAGTAAACAGAGAAAAAGGAAGATCACCTTGGGGCAAAGGTAGAATCACCTTGGGGGAGACGCAATTTGTGATCAATGTTTATCACGATAGGATCAACATTGATCCTATGTTCCTAAAGCTCAGGAGAGGTAGCATGAAAATAATCCACATACATAAGGAGTAACAAGGCACAATGAATTAAGAGCTCAAGAGGGTTAGAGACTAAATATCAATGCATAAACGAATGCACAAATAGTTATTAAAATCTCAGGAGAAATAGCGATGAACATATCAGAAAGAAGAGCACTGAAACCCTTCAAGAATCGTAAGGAAACTCTATTACAGTTGAAAAATATCAACCATCAGTTCTAAAGAAGTAGAATTGTGGATAGTTGGATCAAAGATAGAATCTTAGATGGACAGGGATTAAATAAGAGCTGTGGATTTCATGGAGGAAATTCAAGTGCGCTCTCAAGTGTTAGATCAGTTCAGGATATATCCTGATTGTCTAATAGAACCAACTGAAATAACATGATAGGCAAGTCCAATAGTGGTAAACTTTGGTGCTAACCACTTTGGCTAAAACGAGTTTGAAATATGTAAGGTCACCCGAAGGATGGAGCCCCGAAGTCTCAAAGTGAATGAGAGCCATCATATCTGGGAAATTCATGGTGACCATTGGATGAGGATAGGATATTCGAATGGTGTTCAACTTGGGTGGTGATTACTTCAGTGAAAAGGACACTAAAACATGTAAGTTTACTTGAAGCTCGAAGCTCTGAAGTAACAAAATCCCGTCGATTTTTGGACCAGAGGAAGAGTTGGAAAATACCATAAACCATTGATCAACACAAAGTGGAAGGAGAACATAAGTGGGACCAAAGGCACAAAGTGTCAGAGTAAACAAAGGTCATCGAATAAATATAAGGAAATATTTACGGTGATAGATCTATTCAGCACTTCGACAATGATCGAAGGATGGTATAAAAGTGCTAAAACTAGCGAACTCATGAAGTGTAAATCCATGATCCAGGAGGGAGACATGTGGCATAAGACAAATATGACACATGGACCAATCAACTTGCGATAGGTGTTAAGGTATAGTTGGCACATTAGGTGTATGAAATTCATGAATCAAGGTGACACGTGGTAGCCACTTAGCCAGTGCAATGTCAACAATGACATCAGCAAGCCACGTCACTTTGGGACTACATCCTCTGGGGATATCGAGTTTCTCCTACCAGCTAAAATATCCTAAGCATCAAAGGATGAAGTCACAAATTATTGTTTGTTCGTTGATCTAATATCCTATGTAATATTCCTTGACCGACCGATCAAGTATAGTGGAATGATAGAGTAAGACAGAATCGGGAAGTAACATTAAGCGTTGATCTATTTCAAGAGAATTCTCAACTCTTGATCAAGCATAGTGGAAGAATAGAGTAAGCATGAGTTGTTTACCCATGACAAGCGGTCACCCTCATTTTATAACTTATTTGGTAGGTAAACCTCTCGAGGAATTGAACTACTTGATAGTTCTAGTAACCCAGAGTCCTGGAGTCATGAATCTCCGAAGATCCAGAGTAGATGAAAGTTGTCCACCTCAACTGAAGGTTAAGTCAGAGTCGTCGATAATCTAAAATACAAAGTTTAATGAATGCGCAAGGATTAGACCAGACCGTCAATATGAGAACTTCAAGAGTAATGCTAGCCATTGGATTAGCCAGAATAATATGCAACCACTCTGGAAGTTAACAACTCCGAAAGAATACTAGGATTGAAAAGGTTGGAATCCTAAAGGCCAAAGTACCGAAAAACTTGGTTTTAGCACTGGTCCTGTGATAACATAAAGAAGATAAAAGTGCTAGAAGTAAATAATCCCTCGAATGTTTCAATATGGTCCCATGTAGAAGAATAGGGGCAAAAGAAGAAAGTGCTAATAGAGCAATGCTTGCAGTTGATAAGCTCGTGGTTTCGAGCTCACTTTCACATGAATTTTGGTTCGAAGGGAGTTCCTATTGATTAAGACTCAAACTCCCAACAATATGAGATATGTAGACTAATGAACTGATACACAATCATGATTAAAGAAGAATTAAAACATGAGCATTGTGAATAAAGAATAAAAATGAAAAATTTTATTATTTAAATTTTAATATTATCATTTAAATCAAAGGGTATAATGGTTCATGTCAAAAAGACATAATGGTTCAAATCCTACACCTATTAAAATACGATATAAACCATAAGTGGTGGTGAATTGAAGTGTGTCTTGGTGGATTATATATATATATATAATGGATTGAATGAAAGTTCATTCTATCCGGTTGGTTCTTGTTTACAAGATGATTCTTCTAATGATGGTTGGATTCCTCACATCTTAGTTGGATCTTAGCTCAACAAACTAGGTCTTGTTATGAGGGTTGGGTTCATCATTTCTTAGTTGGATCTAAGAACTACAATCTAGGTCTTGTATCATAGACTTGGATATCTCATATTCATTTGAAGTTGAAGATATTAAAGGATTGATTTTATTTGTATTCATTCAAGTTAAATAAATAACTGAAAGATATTTTCTCTACTTCATATAGTCTGTGTTATACATGTTTATGAATAAATAACTGAGTTGCATATATTTTATTCAGTTAATTCAGTTAATCTATGAAAGTGTGAAATTAAGTCAAAAGTTTTAGACACCGATTCACCTCCCCTCTCAGTGTCAGTTTGTGTTTCAATATTTGGTATCAGATCCACACTCCCTTCAACATAGTTTAAACACTAGAAGGTAGATTATGAAGAAATGGGTGGACAAATGGTTCTCTCCAAAAATGAATCTTTCTTATTTGATGGAACAAACCACTCTTGATGGAGGGAAGGAATGAAATGGTATCTGAAGTCAATATGATATAATGTTTGGCATTCGATAGTATCTAAACTGTAATATACAAGATATTAAAAGTATGCAGAAAAAAGATAAAATGCTAGAAATGGCAGAATAACAACAATATAACTAGAACAATCACCACAATAGCACTGGAATGATATAAGAATAACAACAAAAATGACACTTTGATTCTGAAAGCAATGTTCACCGACCTCTTTAAGGGGGATACCTCCAGTTGAGAAAATCTCTATTACAATAATATCCAATATAGGGTTATCATACCCTTGACTCCTATTTATACTAAATATGTCTATCAAAAGAAGCATCTAGAGGAAGATCCTTCTAGAAGGAGAAGCTTCTATTAGGTCTTCTTACATTTGAGTTATTCTATTTTATTGCAAGGCCTTATTAATATTGACCTTTATTACATCCGAATATATTTTTCTACCTATGTGCGGGTTAGGACCCTAACAGGTCCTCCCCCTTAAAAACAACCTTGTCCTTAAGGCTTGAGATGTGGAAATTGCTACAGAATGGTGGTCGGTTCCCAAGTGGCATCTGCTAGAGTTGTATCTTTCCATTGGAATAAAACCTCCTTGATGGTTTTCTTACATAATCGACACTCATGCTAGTCCAAAACTACTTGTGGATGTTTCCAAATTGATCCTTCTTCGGCTAAGTCGGGAAGGTTGGTTTGAATTTGGCACTTAGTTCCAATCACCTTCTTTAAGCATGAAACATGAAAAACAAGATGTAGCTTCGAATGACTGGGCAAAGCTAACTGATAGGCCACTTGTCCCACACGCTTGAGAATGGTATAAGGACCAGAAAATTTGGGAGCTAGCTTATGACAATGCTCGGCCTTCAGAGAAGTTTGCTTGTAAGGTTGAATTCGAAGAAACACCCGATCCCCTTATGCAAATTGACATTTAGAGCAACCTTGATTTGCTTGTTTCTTCATGCGATTCTGTGCCTTGACCAAATTCTCTTTGAGGTTACGGAGAATAGCCTCTCAAACTGTAAGTGTTTGGTCAATCGCCTAGTCCTTCTAGACAACAGGTAAGTATGAGAGAACTGAAGATGGATTTTTTCCATATACCGCTTCAAAAGGAGACATGTGTGTAGTTGTATGGTATGAAGTGTTGTACCACCATTCAACCAGGGGTAACCATTGAGCCCACTGATTTTTCTTTTCCGAGGCAAAACACCTCAAATATATTTCCAAACACTTGTTGACAACTTCTCTTTAACCATCAGTCTAGGATGATAAGTTGTGTTGAGATGCAATTGGGTGCCTTGTATCTTGAATATTTCTTGCCAAAATTTTCTTGTGAAAGTTGGGTCGTGATCAGAAAAAATATAGTGTGGCATGCCATGAATCTTGAAGACCTGGTCCATGAAAATTTGAACCACCATGGATGTTGTAAACGGGTGTTGAAGAGTGTAGAAATGAGCATACCTAGAAAGGTTATCAAGAACCACCATGATAAATGATTTATTTCCCGATTTGGGTAACACGGTAATAAAATCCATAGAGATATCCTTCCAAATAGCTGGTGGAATCGGGAGTGGTTGTAGTGTGCCTGAAGATTTGACTTTTTCACCCTTGTTGCATTGACACACATCACATTCTGTGACAAAATTACAAATTTCCTATTTCATACCATCCCAGAAAAATGAACGTTTGACCCTGTCATAGGTTTTCTTGAACTCGGAGTGCCCTGCTGTGGGTGTAGCATGAATCTCAAAAAGTACCATGCATTTAAGATTCGATTGTTTAGTTAAATACAAACGGATTTGTATCAAATCTCATCATGGAGCCAAGAGGACCCTGGGGAAGCTGGAGCATTGGCCTGGAATTGTTGGATCAGATGCGAACTTTTGGGATCTTGTAGCCATTCCTGGCGAATGGCTTGGAGCCAATCTGGTACAATGAAGGAAAGAGAAAAAATGGATCCTTCATATTCATATTTTTGAGAAAGTGCACCTACAACCACATTGTATTTTCCTTTCTTGTAAATGATCTCATAATCATATCCAAAAATCTTAGTCACCCATTTTTGTTTCTCCGGGGAGGAAATGCATTGAACCAGAAAATACTTGAGGTTTTGATGGCTTGTCTGAATTTGGAAATGTTTCCCCAGTAGACAAGGGTGCCACAGATCAACGACATGCATAATAGCCAACATTTCCTTTTCATAGATTGATTTTCCCAGATTTATTTTAGATAGTTGCTTGTTGGTAAAGGCCAAAGGTCGACCCTCTTGCATAAGGACAACACCAATTCCTTTCCCTGAGGCATCACATTCCAAGACAAAGGTCTTTGTGAAATCATGAAGGGCCATGACTGGAGTGGTGTACATGGTCATCTTCAAGGTTTGAAAAGCTTGAGCAATTGTTGGAGTCCAAGTGAAAGAGTTCCTTTTTAGGAGAGTAGTGAGAGGTGCTACAATCTTTCCATAATTCTTAACAAACTTGTGATAATACCTTGTTAAGACTAGAAATCCATGCAATATTTTGAGAGTATTTGGGTGAGGCCAGTCTTGCATAGCTTGAATATTTTTAGGATCCACTTTGACACCATCCCTGCCAACCAGATGACCCAAGTATTCTACTTTTGAGGTGCCAAAAGAACATTTAGACTGTTGCAAGAAAATTTGGTGCTGAGAGAGTAGATGGAGAACTCAATCCACATGAGAAAGATTGTTTGTCCAGGTTTTTCTATAGATGAGGATATCATCAAAGAAAACTAAGATAAAATGATGGAGAAAAGGATGGAAGACATGATTCATGAGGCTTTGGATGGTGGAGGGGGCATTACACAAGCCAAAGGGCATGACCAAAAACTCATAGTGGCCCTCATGATTTCTAAAGGCGATCTTGGGAATGTATTCCTCTTTCATACGTATCTAGTGGTAGCCCGAATAAAGATTAAGTTTAGTAAATAATTGGGTGCCACTCAATTCATCTAGGAGGTCATCAATGATAGGAATGGGAAATTTGTCTTTAATGGTAATTTTTTTGACGGCACGGAAGTCAGGACACATTCACCAAGAACCTTCTTTCTTCAGGACAATCACCATAAGAGAAAAGTAGGGTCTCATACTAGGGAGGATAACGCCTGTATTAAGGAGCTCCTAGACCATTTTCTCAATTTCATTTTTTTTTGGAAAAGGGGTGACGATACAAACGAATATTGGGAGGAAGGCTTCCGAGTACAAGGGGAATGGAATGATCATGAACACCACGAGAAGGAGGTAGTCCTTGGGGAGTTGAAAATACCACTTGATGTTTATAAAGGATGGCTTGGAGGTCTTGTCGCACCGAGGGTGTCTCTGTTTCTTGTATGACATGGAGTTGGGAAATAACACCAAAATGACGTTTTTTGAGTAGATTTTCCATGCGATGGGAACTAATGATATCAGGTGAACCGACGATGATTCCTTGGAACTTATATTGGTGTGCCTCCTAGTCACATTGCATGGTTAATTCCTTAAAATCCATTAGAATGGGACCCAAAGTCCTTAGCCTGTCTGCAACCAACACAATTTCACAACCACCCATGTCGATATCAAACATATGAGATTTCATGTGGTAATAACCAATTTGGTGACACACATTTTCACAATGCCCTCCACATTTCATGGAGCCACCATTGGCAATCATGATTTGGAAATTATCCATGGCATGGATGTAGCAATGAGTTTCTTGGGCAATGCGACGATGAATAAAATTATGGGTGCTTCAACTATCAACCAAAATGATGACCTTATGATGCTTGATGTAACTGATTAGCTTGAGGGTTTGGGGAGCATAGAATCTAGTGATAGCATTGAGGAAAATGACCGTGCAAATGACCGGTTCTACTTTAGGAGGGTCTGAGGGAGGGGTTCTGTCAGTGGTTTTAGGTGACTCAGACACAAGGGGATTTTCAACATCCTCTTCTGAAATATCCTCGGAGATGGCCATAAAAATATTTTGGTCCTTACACTTGTGGCCTGGAAAATATTTTTCATCACAATTATAACAAATGCCTTTGAGTTGGCATTCATCCATTTCCGCCCTGGTCAATTTTTGGATCTTTAGTGGAGCGGAGGGAGTAGTGGGATTTAGTGGTTTAGGGCGAGGGATAAAGGACGGTTTTCGGTTTTGGGAAGATACAACCTGTTGTGCTTCTTTATCTCTTTTAGTAGACTCCACCCAACTCTGAGGTTGAGCCATGAGGACATGGGCCCAAATCTCATCCTTGAGGATACTGATAAAACACTCTCAGAAAAAGGCATTAGACATGCCCTCTATCCGAAAAGACAGGAACTCAAAATCACCTATAAAGTCTTCTACTCTTCTTGATTGTTTCAACTTTTTCAAATATCCCGAATGGTTGGTGTCAGTGTCAAAGCATTCATAAATATTTTCCACAAAGTGTGTCCAAGAAATATACCATTGACGATATTTTTCTCCATTGCCACCATTGACAATGTTCCTAATCTAGATGGAGAACACCATACCAGAGTTTTTCCAAGTCATCTACAATGCCGTATAAAGAAAAATAATGTTCCATTCGGGTTACCCAACCAGTGGGGTCCGAGCCATCAAATTTGGTCACATCCATGCGCGGGAGGCGTAGGTCCCATTGAAACTGATGGTGTTGAAAGTTATGTGAATGAGAGGAATGTTCACCTTTAGTATGTGGAGGTGAGTCAGAGGAAGGGCTATATGTAGGGATATGAAGCTTGGTGCAGAGTGACAAAAAGACAGATTCATGTTGGGTGGTTAGGTCTTATTTGATTTCCTCCATTGAGGACTGCATGATTGTATTGATGGAGACAACATTGGAACTGAGTTGTTTCACTTCTTGTTGGGTCTCGATGAGACTAGGTTGAAAGGTATTGAAGCGAGCTTCCAAGTCTTGGCTATGGTTATGGTCCATGAGGACGAGGGAACCGAAAAGGGGTGGGTGGGGTCAAAACATTTTCTGAAAAATGATATGTATGATTGTGATAATGACAAAGACATGAATACAATGGAATGGGTCTCAAATAATGGTGAAAAAATTTCCAGACTTTTTTTTTTCACCGGCGGAGTTATACTCCAGTCTAAAGAATATTGCAGTGATGAAATTCCCAAATGCTTAACCAGGAAGAAATGTGTAGTGATTTGGCAACTTGAACACTGTTGCGTGACAATAAATCTTGTATGTTTTAATTTTTTTATGTTTTTGTCCCCAAGGGTTAGGTATTCAAGGGTTCTATAGACAAGGGTTTGCCCTGTTCTATAGCTCTCCGATATACGTGCAAAGTCGAAAAGTAGTACTTGGCCCAATATCTTAGGGCACTAATTAAGGAGGATAGACAGTACCCTTAGTTGTACTACCCGACTACCCAAGTACTAGAGAGTATCTTCCCAAGTGTTGTTCTCAATGGCACTATAATAGTCAAGCRTCCGATTGTTTTATCTAAAGAGAGCTTTAGGTAATCTAGGTTGATCCGTACACATATGCTCTTAGATGCGATACCACTCGAAGGGGTACCAACAGGGGTTACAAGGGTGACCAATAGTTGTGCACTTAAGTACCACTTGTATTTCTTGCGTGAATGAATCCATGAATCGTGGTTTTATGTGCATAACGACAGATCTCTGTGGCTTGAAGATGCCAGAATACGTCTCTACCCAGAAAAAAAATTAACCCACACTTTCTGCCGAGGAAAGTGCTCTGATACCACATGTAATATACTAGATATAAAAAGTATGTAGAACATAAATAAAATGCTAGAAATGGAAAAATAACAACAATATAACTAGAACAATCACCACAATAGCACTGAAATGATATAAGAATAACAATAGAAATAACACTTTGATTTTGAAAGAAATGTTCACGGGCCTCTTCGACAGGCAACCTCCAGTTGAGCAGAGCTCTATTACAATAATATCCAATCTATTATACTAAATATGTCTATCAAAAGAAGCATCTAGAGGAAGATCCTTCTAGAAGCGGAAGATTCTATTAGGTCTTCTTACATTTGACTTATTCTATTTTATTGCAAGGCGTTATTAATATTAACCTTTATTAGATATGAATATATTGTTCTACCTATGTGCGGGTTAGGACCCTAACATAAACCTTTCTACTCAACTACCTCAAAGAGCAAATCCAAAAATACAAAAGAAGAAAATAAAACTAATTCAATAGCATTAAAGGAAATCGAGAATGGACTGTCAGACCAAGTCAATGAAAAGATGGGACATTGCACCTCTACTAAAGTACTATGACTCCAACTGGAGAATTCTTATGAAAACAAATTAAAAAAAAAAGAAATGGAGAACTCCTATCAGTTTATAGAACAAAACAAAGAGACAGAAAAAATCCAATAAGATTAAAGAACAAAATTCATAAATGGAGAAATCAAATCAAATTGAAGAAAAAAATACAGATAAAGAGAATTTTGATTAGAATAAAGAAAAAAACACACAAGAGAACAATTCCATCAAATAATTGATGCAAAACCCAATCATCAATAGAGAAGACTACTACATTAAGGAATTGATGAATACCTCAGTATTCACTAAATAAAACGTATCAAATTTTAAAATGATTTTATAACTACGTTGTTTTCGACAACACATATATTCCAACAGAGGACGAACACCTTCAGTAACCTCTCACACAACCATATCAAAGATCAATACACCGATGTTTTGGCATGGTAAAAAAATTTGGGGAAACCTCCACGGCCCCAACCAATGCGACCTCCTGGAGCAATTTATTAATGCAAAAGAAAGAGATTACAAAGAGATTTTGAAAGAGAGTTTCTCAAAATTGATTATCGGAAAATGACCCTCCATGCTCTTTAAGTAGATATCATGGAACAATCGGCTGTTAAGCCACAAATCAATGGTCATTAAGATTGAGGAGAATATGAACCTTTAGATCACTCTATGTCGGGAACATATCGTGATTGTCATATTTCATAGCTACAAATGCACACTAATGCATACTAAAGAAACAGACTAAGAAACACACTTTTACCTAACGACACATTAGGTGAAGTACATATTACCTAACTCCTAAGTGTCTAAATATCATAACATCCCTCGTTACGAACAACTTGGGATATGATTGAAGGATTTACAATAGTGACACAATAGGAGAAGGAAGGAGGCATTAGAGCATATCCCCCATTAATGAAAACTATCCCCCATTAATGAAAACTTCCTGAACTCCTAACATAGATCAAAGTTTGGGAAACTTTTCTTTTGTAAGAGACTTTGTGAAAATGTCTGCAACTTGATATTCTATAGGGAAAAAGAGAACCTCAATAGCTTGATCATGAATGAGATTTTTGATGAAGCGTATGTGTATCTCGATATGCTTGTTGCACTGATGTTGAACTGGGTATTTGGAGAGCTTGATGGGACTCTTATTGTCGCACCAAAGAATGGTCGAATGCTACTACTGGAATCCAAACACTGAGAGGATATGTTGAAGCCACAAGGCTTCCTAACATGCATTTACCATTGCTCAGTACTCTCCTTCTACTGAAGAAAGTGAAATAGCCAGTTGTTTCTTATAGGCCCAAGTGAAAGGTCCTAAACCAAGGATAAAAACATAACCTGTAGTATAATTCCGATCATCAGGGTCGCCGACCCAATATGAATCAGTGAAACCAACCAATAAAGGAGACCCCCTGAACTATAATGTATCCCGAACTGAACTGTACCCTAGACATACCAAAGTATCATTTTGATTACTTTTCAATGGATTTCATAGGGTGTTTTCGTATACCTAGAAAAAATACCAACATCAAAGGAAATATCAGTATGGGTATGAGTCAAGTATAAGAGGATACCAACTAACTCATGGTACAAGGTTGCATCAAATTTAGGAGAAGTACAAGTGGCATCTATCTTGACTCTGGACTGGAAGGGAGAAGGGGTTGGTTTACAATCGTTCATGTGAAAGTGACTAAGAAGGTCACAAGCATACTTAGACTGGAAAATAAATATTCCTTCATTGGTTTGCAAAACTTGGAGGCCAAGGAAATAGTGAAAGAAACCTAAGTCCGACATTTCAAATTTCTTCTTAAGGATGGTTTTTACATGGTTTAAAAGTTGTGAGTCACTACCAGTAAGGATAAGGTCATCAACATAAAGGACAAGGATTATGAGATCACTTCCTACTTTCTTAGTATAGACATTATAATCACAATGATACCTAGAGAATGCAGTGTCAATAATAAAGTTGTCCATTTTGGCATACCAATCTTGGGGAGCTTTCTTAAGACCATAAATAAATTTTGTAAGGAGACAAACAAGGCTAGAATCATTCTACACAGCCATGAGGTTGTTCCATGCATATTTATTCTTGCAAATATCCATGCAATAAGGAGGATTTCACATCAATATGATAGACCTCCCATTTATGTGAGGCAACAAGGGCAAGAACAAGGAAAATGAAATTCATTTCGGCCATAGGGGAAAAGGTTTCATTATAGTCAATTCCTTCAACTTAGGAAAATCCTTTGGCAACTAAATGAGCATTGTATATTTAAACACTTCCATCGGATGCATACTTAGTTCTATAGGGACATTTACATATGACAAGTTTTCTTTCTTTTGGAAGAGGTACAAGATCCCAAGTATTGTTGGTCATTAAAGAACGATACTCTTCATGCATTTCTCTATCCCGATTTGGATGACTTGGAGATTCTGCAAATGTCTCTAGATCATGAGTCTCTGAAAATTTAGACAAAACATAAGAGGTACGCTAGAACTATGAATGTGATCGACGTTGATCTGAAGGATCACAGACAAGACCACCAACTGCTTCTTGTGTTGAATGAACCCATGTAGGAAGCGGTGGAACTGGTGTTGGTTTAGGTTCAAAGGACTCATTTGGAGGAAGGTGAGAAGGCAAAGTTAGATTTTCATCCTCATTATCATCATCTGAAGAAGAAACCATAATAGGAACGAATGTTGAAGATGGCTCGTAGGTTGAAGAAGGCCTCACAGGCCAAGATATTTTCATCAAATTTAACATCCCTTCTAATAATAATTTCATTACAATGTGGTTGAAGAAGTCTATAAGATTTGATATATTCACAATAACCAACAAATATACAATTATCACTTTTAGGTTGCAATGTTTTTCTTTTCTCATCAGGAATGCAATCTCGTGCTATACTGCCAAATACACAGAAGCGACTTACATATGGTTTAATTTTAGTCCAAGCTTCTTCTGGTGTTATATTTTTAAGAGCCTTTGTGGGAGTGTGATTTACTATTTAGTTTCTATAGTTGATTTCTTTCGCCCAATACTTCAGACTTAATCCCTTAGATTGGATCATACATTTAGCCATTTATTTTAATGTGTTGTTCTTTCTCTCAGCAACACCATTTTGTTTTTGTGTATATAGAATAGTGTGTTGCATTTGGATGACCTGTGTAGTGCAGTAAATTGTAAAATTATTGTTCACATATTCTCCTCCATTATCTATTCTTAACTTTTGAATTTGAGGTCCAGATTGCTTTTCTACAAGGGTCGTGTAGGCCCAAAACTTCTCAAAAACTCCATTGTTAAGTTTTAAGAAGTAAACCCAAGTACGTATGGAAAATTCATCAATGAAAGTTAAGAAATATTTCCACCCAAAAAAAGAAGGAGAAGAAAGTGGACAACACAAATCACTATGAACAAGCTACAAAGGGCCTGAGGAATGCCAAGAGGAATGTTTGTCAAAATTTTCCCAATGATGTTTGTCTGAAACAAAGCTGGCACAAACACCATATCTGCATTCAACAGAAGGAAGACTAGCCACCATATGTTGATTACATAGTTGTTGCAATGAGAGATATTTTAGATGACCAAACTACTCATGCCCAAGTTTTCTCAAGTCATCGCTATGAGAAACAAAAATTGATGAAAAATATGATGAACCAAAGTTGTCAAACTTGTACAACCCAGTAACATCATCAACAATTCCAGTTGCAAGAACTTGCTTAGAATATTTTAGATCCTTGATATCAACTTGGTGAGGTGAAAACTCTACATTTTTACCTTCACCTGAATGATTTATTTGATATAGTGATAGAAGGTTACAAGAAAGACTTGGAACACATAATACATCATTGAAATAACTTGAATTGTTCCATATCCTACAACACTAAGAAATCTATCATCACCAACAAATATTTGCTTGGTGTTACATTCATTTAGATCAGAAAATATGTCTTTATCCTTAGCCATATGATAAGATGCTCCATAATCAATAAGCCACTCATAAAAAGAAGAAGTAGAAGTTAGTAGAAGTTATATTGAAGGAGAAACCATAAGAAAAAAGTTCATGTTCATGTGAAGAAGAAGAAGACGTAGAATCAATATTGATGTTGTGTTTCTTCATCGATGCTTCTAAATATGTCATCTTCTAGAAACATTTGGACTCACCATGACCATCTTTATCACAAAAGTTGCAATGTGTGTCATCCTTCTTATTTTTATATTTTTCTCCTTTGTCACCATTAGGACATGACGTTGTCTAAGCAGGTTTGAGACCCTTATGTTGCTTTTTTTTGTAGCAAGGATGTTGTTACTTTGGATTCTTGGGTTATCTTTCTGTTGGGAAACTAAGACTTTGTTGCAGGTACTTGCATGTTGATCAGTCCAAGTTGTACAAGTTTATCTTCCTCTCTGATCAAAGCAGCACAAAAGGACTCAAGAGTGGTTTTTTTATAAGCTTTCCCTAGATACTCTGTCATGGGATATAAGGTAGATACAAATGCAAAATATGCACTACCTAGATTAGAGAGAATAAGATATATGCAATGCTCTTCCTCCATATTTATCTCACATTCTTCAAATAAAATTATGAGTGTTTTAAACTTAGATAGATAGTGTCCAATGCAAGAAAAATCACTTGGATTTAAAGTCACTACTTGA
Organism: Picea engelmannii; assembly: GCA_009831015.1. NCBI lineage: Eukaryota > Viridiplantae > Streptophyta > Pinopsida > Pinales > Pinaceae > Picea > Picea engelmannii. Next base: position 825,765 of record ML776743.1, on the reverse strand, counting down.
TTTTCTAATTGTTGTTCTCAAATAATATTGAGTTTACCAAACATAGTTTCAATCTTTTCCCAAGCTTCACCGGGGTCATGAATTTATTTAAGGTGGAACCTTAAAGCAAGAGAGATGGACATTCAGATTAGTCCAAGTGATTTGTCAATCCTATTAGCCCATTGACTTTCTTATCAGCATCATTGGGTTCTTTTTCCTTTCCCAAGGTATTCCGGTAGAAGCCTTTACTTTTTAATAAATACTCCATATGAGATTTCCATTGGAAGTAGTTAATTCTGGTAAGGAAAATATTATTGGAAGAATCCATATTAACTATGTAGATAATATGGATTTAAAAACTGAAAATGATGATCTAGATGGAAAGATCTTGAAAAATTGTGCGGTTTTAAAGAAAATGACACTAAAAACAAACTTTGGATGTGAATGTTATTCCTTTAAAAAAAGAAGGCATAAATAGTAACCAAAGGACCAAGTGGTGGTGTAAGTTGTTTTATGAAGTGACCCACTTCTATAAAAAGAAGTGGGGATCACTTTTACAATGAAGTTACTTTATAAAAGAAAAACCGCATGAGAAATAAATAACTCTAAAATAAAGTATTAAAACTACTTATAATGATTCACTTTTATACTTGAAATGAAATACACTTTACAATGGAGCATGAACTTTTTCAGAAAAAGGTAACAAAAAGAGAGACTTGAACTCAAGACCTCTTACTTAATAAGGAAACTTTTAACCAAATGGGCTAGAAAAACATATTGTATTGTTTAGCAAGATGATTTGGGGTGTTTTTGTTGTTGTTGTGGAAGATGTCCTTTCAGAGCGTTCTAAAAAAAATTATTTTCACACAAGAAAAAAAAAATTCTTCTCGATGAGAACAAGAGTCAGATCTCGGTTAGCTTATCCGAAAGATGCACCTTCTCCTATCTGTTTCAGATTTTCTTAGATCGCACAGGGCATGGAGCAAAGAGAATATGCAAATCTAAAAGAGTAGCAACCCGAAAAAAAATAATATAAAACCAAAATAATACTCTCCAACAATTTAAAAAATGTGTATGCAGGCTTTGTACCTATGGATTTGACTGAAATTGACGTATCTTTGGAAAATGAAAAGCTTTTCGAGTGAAACAAAAAAAAATCCTGACTGAAACAAGAAATCTGGATGTAATGGAACAGTCCTTTCAGAAAATAAATGTACAAAAATTACACAAAATGGAGATGAAGTAATTCGGCTTCAAGATCTCGATCTACAATAAGAGGGTGTCTTCAAATAGGCTTTGATACCATGTTCGACAACACAGGTATTCCAATAGAGGATTAACACCTTCAGTAACCTCTCACACAACGAGATCAAATATCAACACATTGATGTTTTGATGTAGTATAAACCCTACAGGGAACTATCCATGGCCCCAACCAACACGACTACTTGGAGTAGTTTATTAATGAAAAAGAAAGAGATTAAAAAGAGATTTTACACGATAGTTTCTCACAATCTATTATCAGTAAATGAACCTCTATGGTCTCTAAATAGATATCATGGACCAATCGGGTATTAAGACACTGATCAATGACCATTAATTTCAAGGAGAATATTGATCCGAAATCGGATCCAGAAGCCTGACAGGGCTTGAAAAATTCTCAAAAATTAAAGTGCTCAGAATCCGACAAAACCAATGCCATTGCGTCCGTCTCATCTTCCCAATTCCAGCGGTATATTTACTTTGTCAAACGGACTCTGTATGCGAAAGTTATCGCGTTCTGATCGGAAGCCCAAACAAGTAAAAAGTCAAAGGTCAACTGGTCAAAAAGTCAATGCTAATGTCAGCATGCTGACTGTGCAGGAGATGACGTGGCACTCTCTGGCTGATGGTGATTGGGCAGGTTCATTGACAAGGTAGACATGTGGCAGGCAACTGGACCAGTCAATAGCTGACAAGTGGCATTAATCCGTCAAATGGGGAGATGCCACATGGCCCAGTCATGGGCAGCCACGTGGCACCCAGTCATCAGTTGAAGTGGCATGTTTAAAAAATTGTTTTGGGGTCCCTAGGATTTGAACCCATGACCACCACCAAGCCCAACACCTTAAGAAATGGTCCTTTTCCAATACACCAAATTATTGCTTATGATATAAAACCTACAATATGAAATATATTGCATGGTATGTGCGCATAAAGGAGGGGGCTGGGGACTAAGCCCTAGCTCGTGGTCTATCCACCTGCATGTGATCAACGACCAAGAGGGCGCGAGCGCCACTACCTGTTGGGCGCATTTTTTTAGGGCATGGTTCTATCCCATGCACCATGTGTCCGTATGATGGGGGGCTTATCCCTTCAAAAGCGCACAGTTGGGATGTGGCCACATGGAGCCCCATATGACCGTTCAAGGGGGCACGCACCTAGGGCTGGGGGATTATGCCCAATAAACTATAAAGTGTTTTTTTTTATAACTAATTTTTGGGTTTTAGTTGTTAATTAATCTATTTTTAATGTATTTTCTCCATTTTTGGGGGATATTGGACATTTTTGGAGCCTAATTTTTGGGAGGAAGTTGGATATGAGTAAAAAACTTCCCAGCTATATAACCTAGGCCTGTTTGAGGCCATAGGAGGGCATTCAGAGTAGAGTACGCTAAAGAGAAGCCAAGCCAAAGCCATTTTGAGGCAGAGAAGCTTTTGAGGAAGAGACGCTGTCGGACCATTTTTGGGAGTTTCGGATGTCCGTTTCGCGTGCCATTTTCTTTGCATGGTTCTAGAGATCTGGAAGAACATGACCGGATTAGTCTTGTAGCCATTTGGAATTGCAGCGATGTACTTTTGAGCTTTTTAACAGAAATAAAGAAGCCTCCCCCATAGAGAAAAAAAGGCCCGGAGATGTAGGCAAAGTTGTGCCGAACTCTATTATCAATCTACGTTTTATGGTTTGTTATTTATTCTTTCATTTCAGATCTGCAAATGTATATATGGTTGTCATAATTCCTCTTCTTTCCTCATTCTTTCACTAATATTCTCAAATGGTTAATTAACGCATGCAAAATTAAAACTCAACCATAAGTCATTAAAAGATCCTACGGATCAAGTGGTATTAGAGCTAGTTGATGTTTGGATTTGAGTTGCATGTTAACCAAGGAAAAACTACAGCGTGGTGAAGGCGAGCTTGTTGCTAAGAATCCATTATTTGGATTGAGAAAAAGGGCTTCTCACAGCGAGAAGATGGCATCAAAAGAAGGGATTTCTCAAGATGAGAAAGAGTTCCAGAAAACATTCCTTGCTATGTCGGAGATGGTGAAAGTATTGTACGAAGATTACTTGGAACAAAAGCGACCAGTTTTGGGTGATTTTTCAAAGGGAAAAAGTGAAGAGGAAGAGGACCATCCTCAGATTCCTACTTCACCGCCATCAACACCTCCTTCTTCTCCTTCTTCTTCAAGTTCAAGTTCTAAATCTAGTGGAAAGAAAAATGTTCATAAGAATAAACATGAAATGCCATTGTTAAAACTTGATGTAAAATTTTAGCTGGCCATATATGATGGTGAAGTAAATGCAGAAAAACTTGATAACTGGATCAGAAAGATGGAGGTATACTGCAGTGTGCAACAGATCAAGGATGAGGCCACACAAATCAAGTTGGCATCTTTGATACTTGTAGGTACAACTCTTATCTGGTGGCAAAGAAAGTTGCAAAAAGGAACACAAAATGTGAGTAATGTATTTCCATCATGGAAGGATTTCATTTCTACACTTAGGAAACAATTCTATCCTTTGGGTTATAAAGAAAAAGAAATAATTGAATGGCAATCTTTAAAACTAAGAAAAGGACAAATAGTGCAAGAATACACCGATGGA
>ML776743.1:802113-820905 GCA_009831015.1 Picea engelmannii | reverse complement strand
GACAGAGTTCAGAGACAGAGAGCGAGCCGGGTGGTCTATCCCGAGCTTGTTGACTGGTCAGTAACCTTTTGAGGACCAAAAGGTCTTATTGTGGGGAGGTGTGATCCGAAATCAGATCCAGAAGCCTGACAGGGCTTGAAAAATGCTCAAAAATGAAAGTTCTCATAATCCGACGAAACTAATGCCATTGCGTCCATCTCGTCTTCCCAATTTCGGTGGTATATTTACTTTGTCAAATGGGCTCCATAAGCGAAAGTTATCGCGTTCTGATTGGAAGCCCAAACAGGTAAAAAGTCAAAGTTCAACTGGTCAAAAAGTCAACGTTGATGTCAACATGCTGAGTGTGCAGGAGATGACGTGGCACTCTCTGGCTAATGGTGATTGGGCAGGTTCACTAACAAGGCAGACATGTGGCAGGCAACTTGACCAGTCAATAGCTGACAAGTGGCATTAATCCGTCAAATGGGGAGATGCCATGTGGCCCAGTCATGGGCAGCCATGTGGCACCCAGTCATCAGTTGAAGTGGCATGTTTCAAAAGTTGTTTTGGGGTCCCTGGGATTTGAACCCATGACCATCACCAAGCCCAACACCTTAAGAAATGGTCCTTTGCCAATACACCAAATTATTGCTTATGATATAAAACCTACAATATGAAATATATTGCATGGTATGTGCGCATAAAGGAGGGGGTTGGGGGATAATCCCTAGCCCGTGGTCTATCCACCTGGATGTGATCAATGACCAAGAGGGCGCTGGCGCCACTACCTATTGGGTGCATTTTTTTTAGGGCCACGGTTCTATCCCATGCACCATATGTCTGTATGATGGGGGGCTTATCCCTTTAAAAGCGCGCAGTTGGGATGTGGCCACATGGAGCCCCATATGACCGTTCAAGGGGGCGCGTGCCCAGGGCTCAGGGGCTTATGCCCAATAAACTATAAAGTGGTTTTTTTTATAACTAAATTTTGGGTTTTAGTTGTTAATTATTCTATTTTTAATGTATTTTCTCCATTTTTGGGGGATATTGGGCATTTTTGGAGCCTAATTTTTGGGAGGAAGTTGGAGATGAGTAACCAAATTCCCAGCTATATAACCCAGGCCTTTTTGAGGCCATAGGAGGGCATTCAGAGCAGAGTTATGCTGAAGAGAAGCCAAGCCAAAGTCATTTTGAGGCAGAGAAACTTTTGAGGAGGAGACGTTGTCAGACCATTTCTGGGAGCTCCGGATCTCTGTTTCATGTGTTGTTTTCTTTACATGGTTCTAGAGATCTAGAAGAACATGACCAGATCAGTCTTGTAGCCATTTGGAATTACAGCGATGTACTTTTGAGCTTTTGAACAAAAATAAAGAAGCCTCCCCCACAGAGAAAAAAAGGCCCGGAGATGTAGGCAAAGTTGTGCCGAACTCCGTTATCAATCTGCGTGTTATGGTTTGCTATTTATTCTTTCATTTCAGATCTGAAAATGTATATATGGCTGTCATAATTCCTCTTATTTCCTCATTCTTTCACTAATATTCTCAAATGGTTAATTAGCGCATGCAAAATTAAAACTCAACCATAAGTCATTAAAAGATCCTACGGATGAAATATGAACCATCAGATCACTCTATGTCTGGAACATATCGTGACCGTCACATTTCCTAATTAAAAATTCATACTAATGCATACTAAAGAAACACACTAAGAAACACTCTTTTATCTAATGACACATTAGACCAAGTAGATCTTAAGTAACTCCTAAGTGTCTAAACATCGTAACACATTTGAAGTGATTAGTATGGAACCAAAAAATGGTCTATATATTGAAGTTACTAAGGATGTTCTTGACTAGATTGAATACACAATTTTGTGCACTTTTGAAGAGTTGGAGAAACTTCAAAAGAAATATATGTTTCTACTACAACAATTATATCAATCTAACTATGAACATCATGAATAAAATATTCAACTAGAAGACAAAGAAGAACAAATCAAAAGATTAAAGGCCAAAGTTGCTAATCTAACAGAAGAAATGGAAGAATTGAAGACACATGACAATCAAAGCAAATAAGTACTAGAAGAGACAAAGCAAATGTTCATCTGTGTAAAAACTCAACTTGAAGAAGCTAAGAAAAATGAAGAAGCCTAGAAGGTCCAATTAACTAAAAGAGAATAATCATGTCACATGTTGGAATTGGAAATTATCAACATCAAAAAGATAAATGAAAGTACTAATGCAACTCTAATGACTCAAATTGAAGAGACTACCAAAAATGAAGAATCATATAAGGTCCAATTAACTAAAAAGGAAGAATCATGCCCTAGGATGGAATTGGAAGCCATCAACCTCAAAAGGATTCACATAGAAAACAAGGAATAAATCAAAAGATTGAAGAATGAAGTTATTGTTCTAAAAAAATATATAGAAGAGTTAAATACATATGAAAAAACTAATAGTTGTACAAAAGTCTTGGATGATATAGAATAAATGGTCATCAATCTAAAGACTCAACTTGAAGGAGCTAAGGAAAAAGAAGAATCCTTGAAGATTCAATTGACTAACAAGAAAGAAACATGTCACATGTTGGAAATGGAAGTTATCAACCTCAAAAAGAAGAATGAAAAGACAAAAGAAACTATCAAATTCCAGAACAACTCAACTATCCTAGATAGGATCTAGAACAGTCAAAGACCAATTGATGACAAATCCGGTCTTGGATACATTAAGAAAGAAGAAGGTGGAAAATGGAACACCATTAAAAAAAAATGATAAAGGATCATATCCTCAAAAGAAAAAGGTAGAGTCAAAAACCTAAGAAAAACCATGAACTTTGTCAAGGAAGGAAGCCATAAAAGTAAAAAACAAGAAACATATCAAAATACATACTTCTCATGTCACACTAGACTCAAGTATGGAAACATCTTCAATGGTTATTTATCTTCTTGTAATAACTTTGGCCACAAAGCATTGTAATGCACGAATCCTGAAAATAAAAATTTATGAAGGTTCAATAACTTAATGAGATGTTGGGTATACAATTAAGTTGTCCACAGAACAAAGTTTTGTCATACAATGACATGTTATAAATGTGATTGGTTTGGTCCGAAATCCCAAAACTGCAAAAAATCAAGAAGTCAATCTATGAGAGATAATTCATACAAGTTAGGAAGAAAATATAATGAAGGTTGGAAGAAAAGAAGAAATGAAAAATCACAAAGGACAAATTTAGAAAAGAAAGATCCAACAAACAAAATATCTCATGAAAAGTTATGGAGAAAAAAATCTAAAATAGAAAGTAAGAAAGATGATCTGGCATCTGAAAATGAAGAAATTGATTACAAGAAAATGATGGGTGAAGTTCCTAATAAGGAATGTGAAATTTATATATTTGAATATGAAATGGATTAGGAAAGGAGAGTTCCTAAAGAATAATATGACACAATAGCAGATCTTGGTGATATCATGGAGATCAAGAGTACATTAACCAATGAACGAAAAGTGAAAACAAAAAATCACAAAGAAGAAAAAGAAGAATTTTCACTTACATAGAACAATGATGATAATGATTAATATTCAAATAACATATCAACCAAAATAATTGAGCAATGAAAATATTGGAAGTTTTCCAATGTTATTTTCATTAACTACTAAAATTCCCATCAATAGAAAATATGAATAAAAGGGAGGAACGATTTTACAACATGATTTGGTGTAAGTACTACAAAATACTAGTAAATTATGGTATGATCTAAACCCAATGAGGAATTTACAAAAGAATGAAAACTTATGAAGATGGCTTAACAAATAATAGATGAAAGGACCAATTCAATCTTATTTCTAAGGGAGAAAAATTGAAGTTGGTTTTTGTAGAGTTGAATGACCGTGAATAAGATATTAAATTGGTTGAAGAATGGAAAATAAATTATTTTGTATCAATCAATGGTATTCTTGTGAAAAGATCAGAATATCAACAAGAATAAAGAAACATATCAAGAAGATTAGTAAGATTCACATCCTTGTCTTTTAGGACAAAGGAGAAGACAGCAAAACCCTAAAAAATAGTAAAAACTCGGGGGAGAACTTAATTTGGTCATAAAATAAGGAAGTCATTGGATTATGTTTAAATGACTTGATCACTACAAAAAAAAACGGTATCAATAAGACTACCTATTTGAGCACAAAATCTCAATATATTGAGATAACAACTGGCAAATTCACAGGGGGACGAAAACAATAAAAGTTTAACTTTTTGTCATTGATGTCAAAGGGGAAGAAAAATAGTAAAACAAATTTGGTATCAGTATTTGGTATAAGTAAAAGTTCAATCCTCCAACCTGAAAATGAGATCAATGATAAGGGGAGAAAAAGTATTTGTTTTACATATATGTTTCCATCAATGCCAAAGGGGGCGATTGTTAGAATTATTGGTTGCATGTTGTCATTGATGGAAAAATGATTCAAACATGTACAAAAAACAGAAAAAAAGGAAGATCACCTTGGGGCAGAGGTAGAATCACCTTGGAGAATAAGAAATTCGTGATCATTATTGATCACGATAGGATCAATATTGATCCTATGTTCCTAAACCTTGGGAGAGGTAGCATGCAGAGAATCCATGTACATAAGGAGTAATGAAGAACGATGAATTGAGATCTCTAGAGGGTAGAGACTAAAGATCAATGCATAAAATAATGCACAAACAATTATTAAACTCTCAGGAGAAATACCGATGAACAGATAAAAAAGAAGAGCACTAAAACCCTTCAAGAATATTAAGGAAACTTTATTACAGTCGAAAAGTTTCAACCATCATTTATAGAGCAGTGGAATTATGGAGAGTTGGATCAAAGATAGAATCATAGATCGAGAAGGATTAAATAAGAGTCATATGATTTCATGGAGGAAATTCAAGTGAGCTCTCAACCATTAGATCAGTTCGAGATCTATCCTAATCGTCATATAGAACCAAGTAGAAGGACAAGATAGGCAGGTCCAATAGTGGTCAACTTCGACGTTGACTGCTTGAGCTAAAAAGAGTCTAAAACATGTGAATTCACTCAAAGGATGGAGCCGCGATGTCCTGAAGTGAATGAAGGCCATCCATTATTGGAAATGAATGGTGACTATTTGATGAGGATAGGTGAGTCCAATGGTGGTGAACTTTAGCACTGACCACTTCGGAGAAACGAATTCTGAAACATGTAATTTTACCTGAAGGCTGAAGCCCCGAAGTAAATAACTCCCATCAATCATTGTATAAGAGGAAGAGATCAAAAATCCCATCGAGTGTTGATCAACATAAAGTGGAAGGATACGATAAGTGGCACCAAAGCCACAAAGTCCTGGAGTAAAAAAAAAATTTCGGATCAACATAAGGAAATATCTATGGTGATAGATCTATTAGGCACTTCGGGAATGATCAAAGGATGGTATAAAAGTACCAAAACTCCTGAAGCTATGAAGTACCGAATCCACAAAGTGTAAATCCATGATACATGAAGGAGACATCTACTAGAAAACAAATATGACACGTGGCCCAATCGGCTAGTGACAATTGTCAAGGTACAGTTGGCACATTAGGTATACAAAATTCACGAATCAAGGTGACGGATGGAAACCACTTATCTAGTGCCACGTCAAAAGTGACGTTAGAAATCCACGTCACTCTGGGACTAATCCTTTGAGGATATCCAAATTCTCCTACTAGCTAAAATATCTGAAGTGCCAAAGGCTGAAGTCACGAATTAATGTTTGGTCATTGATCTAAGATCCTATGAAATATTTATGGATTGTCCAATCAAGTACAATGGAAGGATAGGGTAATCCAGAATCACAGAGTAACGTTAATCATTGATCTAATTCAGGAGCATTCTCAACCGTTGATCAAACATCATGGAAGAATAGAGTAACAATGAGGTGTTAACCCACAACAAGTGGTCACCATCATGTTATGACTTATTTAGTAGGTAAAACTCTAGAGGAATTGAACTATTTCACAGTTCTAGTAACCCAGAGTCCCGGAGTCACGAATATCCAAAGTTCTCGAGTAGATGATAACCGCCCACCTCAAGTGAAGATTAAGTCATAGTCATCGATCATCTAAAATAAAAAGTTCAATGAATGCACAAGGATTAGAAAAGACCTTCAATATGAGAACCTCAAGAGTAATGCTAGCCATTGGACTAGCTAACATGAGATGTAACCACTCCGAAAGGTAACAACTACAAAAGAATACAAGGATTAGAAAGGTTGGAATCTCGAAGTCTGAAGTACCGAAGAACCTGGTTCCATCACTGGTCACATGATAAAGTAAAGAAGATAAAGGGGCTAGAATTAAATAAGCCCTTGGATGTTTGAATATAGTCCCATGTATAAGAATAGGGGCAGAGGAAGAAAGAGCTAACAAAAAAAGGCTTAGAATGGATAAGCTCTTGGTTTCAAGCTCGGGTTCACATGAATTTTGGTTTGAAGGGAGCACATATTGATTAAGACTTGAATTCACAACAATCCGAGATATGTAGACTAATGAACCAATACACAATCATGATTAATGAAGAATTAAAACATGAGCATTATGAATAAATAATATAAAGAAAAAATGATATTATTCAAAGTTTAATATTATCATTCATGTCAAAAAGACATAATGGTTCAAATCCTATACTACATTAAATACTATATAACCAGAAGTGGTGGTGAATCAAAGTGTATCTTGGTGGATTATATATATATATATATATATATATATATATATATATATATATATATATATATATATATATATATATATATATATATAATGGATTGAATGGAAGGTATTTCTATCAGGTTGGTGCATGTTTACAAGCTGAGTCTTGTTAATAAGGTTGGATCTCTTATATTTAGTTGAAGTTGAAGATATTAAAGGATTTATTTTATTTTTATTCATTCAAGTTAAATAAATAAAAGAAATATATTTTATCTACTTCATACAATTTGTGTTAATGTTTATGAATAATTAATTGAGTTGCATATATCTTATTCAGTTAATTTAGTTAATATCTAGAAGTGTGAAAAACATTCAAAATTTTTAGACACTAATTCACCGCCCCTCTTAGTATCGGTGTGTGTTTCAACACAAACAACATGGAATAAATTGCAAGAAATAAGACAAACATAATGCTAAAAAACTCATAAAAAGTAAATAAAATGAATGTTATTAGAATATAAATATTATAAACATAAATTGTTAGATGTAAATATATGACGAGGGTTTGAAACTAAGCTAAAGAAAATGGAGGTTATATTACAAGAAATAGAAAAAAGAAACAAAGAACAAAAACAATCAAGGCTGGAAGAGGAGGTCGAATAAAATAACAATATTAGGGACAAGATTAAAGAGCTAGAAGAAAATCTTGTTAACAATTTGGCTCTAAATAGTATGCAACACAAATTGGATATCAAACCTATAAAAGAGGAAATGAATAAGCTCATAGAGTGATCTAGGTGGATACTGGTGGCCATCCACCTATTCCAATTGGCTCCCTTTGTCAGTTTTTAGTTCACCATGTTCTTCTGTACTTATTTGTAATTGTGGGTTCTACACTTTCGGAGTTGTCTAAAGTCCTACACATCTTCTAGGTGGATACTAGTGGCCTCCCACCTAATCCAACTGGATTATTTTGTATCTTTTCATGTCAACACATCTTGTTGTACTTCCAGGGTCGTTTGGGGCCCTAAACAATGTTATTTCGGCTCGCCACAGTCAAACTATAGACAACATCAGATTTTGAAGGCGTAATGCATAGTTCGCAAAAAATACCTTTCCAACAGGCTATCACACGCCTATAACGGAGACCATATGCAAGCGTTACAACCCCAGGAAGTTAATGTACTAACTTACCGAAATAGGGCCCACATGAATTTTGGTGTTTCATCTCCTAGGGTTAGGTTTTTGGATGTCTAGAGTTTTGGCATTCCTGTTTAACATAAAAAGGCCTTCAGAGCCTCATTGTAAGGAGCTTCTGGAAAATGATCGTATCCACCACATATCTTCTTAGAGATAAAGATACCACCATTCTAGTGAATCTTGCACTATGTATTTTTATAGTCTCTTTACAATTCTTTAATTAATAGAAATCAAGTATTGTTGTATTTCTCTATTTCTATCAATTTTCATGAGTTTTTCATCGTAATATCTATGTTTTCATTTCATTCCAAACATAATCCATATCAGTGGTATCAAAGAAGTCTTCTCCTCATTTATTTTTCTTCGCGCATGTCCCCAACAAGATCTGGGTAAAAGAAGTTGGGACTCGATCCAATTGATCCATTGCAAGATCAGATGCACGGAGGCTGACAAAACCCCATGGGGGGAAAAAATAAAGATGATGGAGCAGGACATCCTATTAAAATGTTTCTCGAGGAATCCTTCACTCGAAAAAGGAACGAAATGATGGACAACTTCATGGATATCCTTCAATGGTTGCCCATAGGAGAAGCATCTTCATCAAGCGACCATGCAACCCCCTTCAAGGTATAGGTAAATTTTTTTATTTCCATATTTTAAGGCTAGATAGATGTTGATTCCCTAGAAAAATGGTTAAATCTATTAGAAGGTTATTTCTCTATTCAAAAATTTTCCAACAGGGAAAATATAACCTTCCCACTCCTCAAGGCTCTCCCCCATGTCAAATATTGGTGGGAAACTTACTAGGAGAAAAGTTCCATAGAGGAATCTGTAATATATGCGGTTGAGCCCACTTGGGATTTTTTTGTAAATGTGGTTAAAGAATAATACTATTGTGTTGGTAACTATGAAGACCAGTACATGAGATGGACCACACTATGGCAAGAGAAGAGCCAAACAATTTTGGAGTTCACAAATACTTTCCATACCTTTGTGCACCAAGCTGGGTATCAAAGAATATGAGCATAAAGGTTTTGTAATACCATATATAATATATATATAAATATATACACTTAATACCATGTAATAGACATCTGGTTTTGAAATATCGTGGGGCTCTACATAGGTACATCCAAACCGAAATGGATTACCTAAACATATCATCATTAGGAGTTTCCTATCTATAGGATGTCAAAATCGAGTAGAAATTTAGGCACAAGAACAAATGGGAATTTAGGTCTGCAAATATGCTACAACCAAATCATGGTATGGACTACCCTAACCAGGAACATCTAGACAACCAGTCCAAGACACATGATAAGAAGGGTAAAGGAAAGATGAAGAATTACACTAGGAAGTGGTATGACTTCCACAAAATCCCCTGGCACAACACCGATGAATGTCGATCAAAATAGTGATTGGTGATCGAGGTCAAAGACACGAAGCCAAACCCTGATTCAAAATTTGATCGAGAAAATATTGAAAGTAGAGAGAACATCGATGCAGACCCCACTGCCAATGTCACGACCACAAAAATTCAACCAAAAGAATCAGTAGATCCTTAAGAGGGGGAGCACCTCTTCCATTCACAGATGTGGATAAAGGGGACCTCGTTGCATTTCATTGTTGATAAGGATAGCCATAAGAACCTCATCTCAGCTAAGGATCTTAAATAGTTGGGGTTGTCGACAACACCACACCCGCAACAATACAATATCGGTTGTGCAAGATACCCGATATAATAAATATGCAGAACATAAATAAAATGATAGAAATGGCAGAATAACAGTAATATAACCAACATAATCTTCACAATAACACAGTAATGATATAAGAACAAAAACAAAAATAACACTTTGATTCAAAAAGCAATGTTCATGGGCCTCTTCAAGGGGGCAACCTCCAGTTGAGCAACACTCTGTTAAAATAATCTCCAAGCTAGGGTTTTCATACCCTCAACCCTTATTTATAATAAATATGTCTATCAAGAGAAGCATCTAGAGGAAGATCCTTCTGGAAGCGGAAGCTTCTATTAGGTCTTCTTACATCTGCCTTATTCTATTTTATTGAAAGGCCTTATTAATATTGACCTTTATTACATCCGAATATATTTATCTACCTATGTGCGGGTTAGGACCCTAACATGTCCTCCCCCTTAAAAATAGCTTTGTCGTCAAGGCTTGAGATGTGGAAACTTCTGTAGAATGGTAGTTGGTTCCCAAGTGGCATCTACTGGAGTCATATCTTTCCACTAGACTAACACTTCCTTGATGGTTATCTGACACAGGCGATGCTCACGCTGGTCCAAAACTGCTTCTGGCTGTAACCAAATGGATCCTTCTTCAACTAACTATGGAATTTTGGTTTGAATTTGGCACCTAGTCCCAATCACCTTCTTTAAGAATGAAACATGAAAAACAGGATGTAGCTTCGACTGACTGGGCAGAGCTAACTGATATGTGACTTGTCCCACATGCTTGATAACTGTATAAGGACCATAAAATTTGGGTGCTAGCTTCCGACAATGCTTGGCGTTGAGGGAAGTTTGCTTGTATGGTTGCAGTCGCAGAAACAACTGATCCTTTTTTGCAAATTGACGTTCAGAGCGACCTTGATCTTCTTGTTGCTTCATGTGATTCTGTGCCATGAGCAAGTTATCTTTAAGGGTATGAAGAATATCCTCTTGAACTATAAGTGTTTGGTCAACCACCTGGACCTTCGAGGTACCTGATAAGTATGAGAGAAATGAAGGTGGCTTCTGTCCATATACCTCTTCAAAAGGGGTCATGCGAGTAGCTGTATGGTAGGAAGTGTTGTACCACCATTCGGCTAGGGGTGACCATTGAGCCCACTGATGTTGTTTCTCAGAGGAAAAACACCTCAGATATGTTTCCAAACACTTTTCGACAACTTTTGTTTGACCATCAGTCTGGGGATGATAAGCTATGCTGAGATGCAATTACGTGCCCTGTAGCTTAAACAGTTCTTGCCAAAAATTTCTTGTGAAAGTTGGGTCACAATCATAAACAATAGAGTGCGGCATGCCATGAAGCTTGAAGACCTGGTCCATGAAAATTTGAGCCACCATGGATGAAGTAAATGGGTGTTGAAGAGCGCAGAAATGAGCATACTTGGAAAGGTGATCCACAACCACCATTATGACTGATTTATTCCCCGATTTGGGTAAGCCGATAATAAAGTCCATAGAGATATCCTTCTAAATAGTAGGTGGAATCGAAAGCGGTTGTAGTGTGCCCGGAGATTTGACTGCTTCTCCCTTGTTGTGTTGACACACCTCACATTAGCAACAAAATTATGGATGTCGTGTTTCATACCATCCCTGAAAAAAGAACGTTTGACCCTGTCATATGTTTTGGTGAACCCTGAGTGCCTCGCTGTGGGTGTAGCAAGAAGCTCATAAAGTATCGTGGATTTAAGCTTTGATTGTTTACTTAAATATAAACGACCTTTGTATCGAAGCTCATCCTAGAGCCAAGAATACCCTGGGGGAGCCATAGCCTTGGTCTGCAATTGCTGGATCACATGCGAACTTTTTGTATCTTGAAGCCATTCTTGGCGCACAACTTGAAGCCAATCGGGTACAATGAAGGAAAGAGAAAAAAGGGATCCTTCTTCTTCATATTTTCAGGACGGTGCATCCACCACTACATTGTCTTTACCCTTCTTGTAAATGATCTCATAATCATATCCAAAGAGCTTAGTCACCCATTTTTGTTTCTCCAGGGAGGAAATGCGTTGTTCCAAAAGGTATTGGAGGCTTTGATGGTCAGTCTTAATTTGGAAGCGTTGCACCAAGAGATAAGGGCACCACAGATCAACGACATGCAGAATAGCCAACATTTCCTTTTCATAAATGGGTTTGCCCAAATTCCTTTCAGGTAGTTTCCTGCTGGTGAAGGCCAAAGGTCGACCCTCTTGCATAAGGAAAACGTCAATTCCTTTCCCTGAGGCATCACATTCCAACACAAAGGTATTTGTGAAATTAGGAAGGGCCAGAACCAGAGTGGTGCACATGACCGTCTTCAAGGTTTGAAAATATCGAGCAGCAGCTGGAGTCCAAGTTAAAGAGTTCTTTTTTAGGAGAGCAGTGAGAGGTGCTGCAATCTTTCTATAGTTATTAAAAAACTTGCGATAATACCCTATTAAGACCAGAAATCCACGCAAGCTTTTGAGAGTCTTTGGGTGCGGCCAGTCTTGCATAGCTTCAATCTTTTTCGGATCCACCCTAACACCATCCTTGCCAACCAGATGACCCAAGTATTCTACTTCTGAGGCACAAAAAGCACATTTAGACTGTTTTAAGAAAAGTTGGTGCTGAGAGAGTAGATGGAGAACTTGATCCACATGAGTAAGATGGTCTATCCAAGTTTTTCTATAGATGAGGATATCATCAAAGAAGACTAAGACAAAATGACAGAGAAAGGGACGAAAGACATGATTCATGAGGATTTGGAAGGTGGAGGGGGCATTACACAAGCCAAAGGGAATGACTAAAAACTCATATGGCCCTCATGAGTGCGAACGACTATCTTGGGAATGTCTGCCTCTTTCATATGTATCTGGTGATAGCCCAAGCAAAGATCAAGTTTAGTAAAGAATTGGGTGCCACTCAATTCATCCAGGAGGTCATCAATGACAAGAATGGGAAATTTTTCCTTAATGGTCAGTTTGTTGAGGGCATGAAAGTCATGACACAATCTCCAAGAACCTTATTTCTTAAAAACCATGACTACAGGAGAAGAGTAATAGCTCATACTAGGGCAGAAAACGCCTTCATTAAGGAGTTCCCAGACCATTTTCTCAATTTCATTTTTTTGTGAAAAGGGGTGGTGATATGGATGGATATTGGGAGGAAGGCTTCCGGGTACAAGGGGAATAAAATGATCATGAACACCGCGGGAAGGGGGGAGTCCTTGGGGAGTGGAAAATACCATTTGATGTTTAGAAAGGAGGGCTTGGAGGTCATGCGGCACCGGGGGTGTCTTTGTTTCTTGTATGTCATGGAGTTGGGCAATGACACCACAATGACCTTTTTTGAGCAACTTTTCCATGTGATGGGAACTAATGACCTTAGGTGAACCAACAATGATTCCTTGGAATTTATATTGGTGGCTTTCCTGGTCGAATTGCATGGTTAATGCCTTAAAATCCATGAGAATGGGACCCAAAGTTTTTAGCTAGTCTGCACCCAGCATAATGTCACAACCACCCATGTCTATAGAAGACATATGGGATTTTAGGTGGTAGTCATCGATTTGGAGATGCACATTTTCACAGCGCCCTCCACATTTCATGGAACCACCATTGGCAATCATGATTTGGAAATTGTTGACAACATGGATGTAGTAATGATTTTCTTGGGAAATGCGACGATGAATAAAATTATGGGTGCTTCCACTATCAACCAAAATGATGACCTTCCGAGGCTTGATGTAACCGATTAACTTGAGGGTTTGGGGAGCGGAGAATCCAGTGAGAGCATTGAGGGAAATGACGGGTTCTACTTAAGAAGGGTCCGAGGGAGGGGTTATGTCAGTGATTTCAGGTGACTCAGACACAGGGGGAGCTTCAACATCCTCTTCCAAAATATCCTCAGAGATGGCCATAAAAAGATTTTGTTCCTTACACTTGTGGCCCGGGAAATATTTTTCATCACAATTATAACAAAGGCCTTTGAGTTGGCATTCATCCATTTCATCCTTGGTCAATTTTTGGATCTTTAATGGGGCAGAGGGAGTAGTAGGAGTGACGGGTTTAGGGCGACGGATAAAGGAGGGTTTTCGGTTTTGAGAGGATAGAACATGTTGTGCTTCTTTAGCTCTTTTAGTAGCCTCCACCCAACTCAAGGGTCGAGCCATGAGGACATGGGCCCGAATCTCCTTCTCGAGGCCACTGATAAAACACTCTTAAAAGAAAGCATCAGTCATGCCCTCTGTTCGAAAAGACAGGCGCTCAAAGGAATCTATGAAGTCTTCTACTATTTCGGATTGTTTCAACTTTGTCAAATGGCCCAAATGGTTGGTGTCCATGTCAAAGCATTCATAAAGCTTAGACACAAATTGGGTCTACGCAATATAACCTTGACATGAAGTTTTTCTCCATTGCCACCATTGCCAACGTTCTTGATCTAGATGGAGAACACCATATCGGAGTTTGGCCAAGTCATCTGTGATGGCGTATAAAGAGAAATAATGTTCCATTTGGGTTACCCAACTAGTGAGAATCGAGCCATCACATTTGGTCACATCCACCCGCGGAAGGCGTAGGTCACGTTGAAAGTGATGGGGCTAAAAGGTATGGGAATGGGAGGAATGTTTGCCTTCGGTCTTTAGAGGTGCTTCAGAGAAAGGGTCATTTGTAGGGATCTTCAGTTTGGTACAGAGTTATGCAAAGACAGATTCAAGTTGGGTGGTCAATTCTTGTTTGACCTCCTCCATTGAGGACCGCATAGTTGTATTTATGGTTGTATTGATGGATGAATCAATGGAGGCAATAGTAGCACTGAGTTTTTTCATTTCTTTTTGGGTCTCGAGGAAACTATATTGCAAGGTGTTGAAGCGAGTTTCCAGATCTTGGCTACGGGTATGGGCCATGAGGATGGGTGAACTGAAAAGGGGCGGGTGGGGTCAAATTTTTTTCCGAAAAATGATATGGATGAAATTGATAAGGGCGAAGAGAAGAATCCAATGGAATACGTCTCAAATAATGGTGAAAAAATTCCAGACCTTTTTTTTTTTTCACACCTGCAGAGTTATACTCTGGTCTGAAGAATACTGCAGTAATGAAATCCCCAAATGCTTAACTAGAAAGAAATGTGTATTTACTTGGCAACCTGAACACAGTTGCGTGGCAATAGATCTGGTCTGTTTTAATTTGTTTATGTTGGAATATATAATTCCTACTTATCTAATATACTTGCTAATGTATTGAGAGGTAGAGTTAATCTCTACATGAGTTGTGTGATCTTATTATTAGGAGTTTGTTAGAGAGTTGGATTTATGAGATCTTAGATTCATCTTTATGGTTGAGATATTTGATCAACCTCTCATCCTATAATTGGAATAAGTTAGATCTGATAACTATTAGTGAGCTCTATATAATGAGCCACAAATGTATTGCATATGATATCAAGGAATTCAATAATCTAATAGTATTGTGTTATAATGTCTCTCTCATTTATTAATTTGGTATCAGAGCCATGGTGCGTCACTGGAGTAAGGATTTGAATGGTGGAGAGGCTGCACGAATTGAGCGTAGATTTGATCATTGTTCTGAGTACGCGTACAAGAGTTTATGCAACATTATAAGGAGAAGAGAGCCGTGAGCGTAAGGGAGATGGAGTTGTTGACTGTCAGTCTCTTTATTGTCTTCCCACCATGACCGTAAGCAAGTGATCTTAGATAGTTGTGGAGTGTAAAGGGGGCTGAGAGCTAGAGAGACCAGGATTTGTTGTAAGTTGTGATGCACGCGCTGTCTGCATGTGGAGCAGAGTTAACATTGCTATCCACAATATGAAATAGAAAATGGATGTGTTGTCTGCTGGTCTGGTGTGGCTACTGGGATGCCCAAGTGCCTGCGTGAAGAGGAGGAGCATAGAGAACGATCAGTCAATGAGGGATGCCATCGATGCAATGAACGACAAGCTGCTCGACGTTAGGAACATCACTATCTGAGTGGAGAGTGATCGTGGAGGAGCGATCCTCGGCTTGAGAGGAAAATTAATCAGCCTACCCAGGTAGAGCTTTTCATGCCATGGAGTTCCGAGCCATTTTAGATTCCCTCCACCAATCTTAGTTATTGGAGTTGCTGATAGTTGTTCCATGCAAAATTTGCACCGATTGATATCTAATGCCCTCTCTCTCGTTAGTGCATTGGCTATGACTGGAATTGCTAGAAATGGGATTGACGTGTGAACGCAAGACAGGCTAACTGGTCGTTATGTCTGGTTATAGTTTTCTTGCCCTTTGTTCTTCTGCCAGTGTTCCAAGTTTTAGGGTTTTGGATTAATTGTGATGGGTTATGAAAAAAAAAAACAGATTTCCATTAAACTTAATGCTGCGAGAAATTCTTGTGACTCTATATGTTTAATTGTCTGAATTAATTCAAGTTCTGTCGGTAGACTGGGGGATGATCCGTGGGCATTTTACATTTCCAATTTTTATTTTATTCTGTCAATAAAATCTTCCTCTGTTGTTGAGAGATTGTTTCCAGCACCTGCATGGAGTTGACTAACATATTCGTGACCTAGAGTGGAACACCATCATGGAGAGTGAAGGAAGAGCTGCCAAGAAGGGTAGTGACGTGTGGTGTTGTGCTGCGTGTGAGGGAGAGGAAAAACCGTCGGGGGAGCTGTCAAGAGCTCCAGATTACTGTAGATGTGTCGTTGTGAGAGAGATCACTGCACGTGAAGGAGATCGCTGCTACTAGTCTGGGAATCTCGAAACAAGAGTCACTGGATAAAGAGGATCGCTGCTGCTAGAGGAGTTGTGGACGTGTGGAGGGGTTTGGTGATGACCTGAGAGTGCACGAGTGATTCATCGTGGAGGAATCTGCTAAGATAGCCACTCAGTTCCCGCTCCACTGTCATGTTGACCCATCCACTATCAAGGAGTCGACCATAGTGAAATCGATGAATGAAATGAATGAGCATGATTGCATCTAGTAGAAGGTGAAGTTGTAATGGGTTATCAAAGAAGATTGAAATAGTTCCAAAGAGAACTGAGACAGGTCAAGAGGAAGAATAAAAAAGAAGAGGAAATATATTTGCAAGTAAATATAAGGTGTCTTTAGCAGTAGGCGAGGAACACATACCTAATGGAGACTAGGATCAGATTGTGGATCTGGAGCAGATTGATGAAGATGAAGAAATCAATGCAATATTGAAAAGGCTAATGCCAGTTTTACCATCATTTTCAGGTAAAATTTTTTATCTTTGGAAATTGAAAATGGAAGGTTTACTTGGATCAGTAGATTTATGGGAATTTATTCCAAATGGTTATGAAGATCCTACTGAGAAGAGAAGAGATAAATCAACATTATATCTTGTTAGTTCAACATTGAATAATGGCATCCTGTCTTCTCTCTTATATGAATTTGGTAAAATAGAGAATGCAAAAATGTGCTGGGATATCATAGAAATGACGTATAGTGCATAGGGAATAAAAACTTTGGAGCATATCAGTGCATTTGAAGAAGCTTATGTGGGTGAAACTAAACTTAGCCAGATTGTTGTGAATGAACCCCACTGTATAGACATACAATTGAATGATGAATTTGAAACAAATGCATCTTTTTATGAGGAAACTTCTGAAATTGATGGAGATGATGTTGAATTGCATTGTGCTCAGTCACATGTGAATAATGATGATTGTGATAATGAGAATGAAAACCTTGTGGAGGAAGATCTCTTTGAAGGAGAGACATATGAAGTCAGATTTGATGAAGACAATTCATCTAATGAAGAGTCGTCAAAATTGATGCATGAGAAACATCTTATTGATGGGTTGTTGTTTGCCGAGAAGAATGGTCCACTTGCATACAAAAATCAAGTGGAAGACAACTTTATTGTTGCAGTGAAGGAAGATGAAGACGAGAAAAATAAAAAATCTCTCTTAGAAGAGGAAAATGAAATGAGCAAAAATAGTTTTGATATTCTAATGAATGCTTTTGAGTGTGCAAGGTTTACTAAGGAAGAATGTGATGTGAAGCACTTAGGTGAAGTGCTAGATAAGTTTGATGAAGAATTAGAATTTATTGAGGAATGGCTTCAAAAGCCATATTATGATAAATGCAAAGAAACATTAGATTATGATGAGGACTGTATGGACATTGAAGAAGAATAAGACTGCATTACATATATAGAAATTGAGTCAACTTTTATAAAGTGGAGTCCTGAAGAAATAAAGTATTACTATGAGCTAATGTTGCAAGAGTCCGTTGACCAGGACATTGTTGATTGTATCCAGAAATGGGAGAAACATATTTATGTGGAGTTGGAAGCATTTGCGAACATTAAAGACAAATGTTCTCAAGAAAATGCAAAAGTGTTGAGGACAAAGAACAATAATCAGAAGTCAAATTCCAAAATGCTGAGGAACAAAGTCAAAAGGGCTATGAAGCAGAACAGAGTCAAGATGAAACACATATGAAGTAGCAAGCCAAGGAAGACACTCCATGTACATCACTATCTAAGATCAAAAAAGGTCAAGATGAAATTGTTAATTTGTAAGCCTAGCTGAGACTCAGACCAACAAACATGTTATGTTCTACTCTGTTATGTTTGGTAGAAAATCCATTTCTCCATTAAGGGGGAGTGTTGGAATAATGTAGAAATTAAGATGCTTAGTTAAGATTTACGTACCTAAGCTGTTGTGTGTCTTTCATGTTTAGGTTTACATTAGTTTCAGATCCACATTTATAGGAGATCTTTTCACGTCTGTTTCATGCACCTTGTGCTATATATATGTAATTGATTTACATTAATAAACAATCAAGTAATAATAACTCTTTCAAAATATTATAGTTTATTACTCATTATGGAGATTTGTTTTGATACTACTTATTATTCGTTTAATGAGTATATGGGTAGGTAGTAATAATAAGTCTTTCCATGTCTTATAGTTTATTAGTTATTATGGAGATTTGTTTTGGTACTACTTATTATTCGTTTAATCACTACATGAATATCTAATGGGTAGGTAATAAAAATAAGTTTTTAGATGTATTATAGTTTATTAGTTATTATGGAGATTTGTTTTTTTTACTATTTATTATTCGTTTAATCAATATGATGAAAATAGTAAGTTGATATTTTTTAATTTGAATATAAAATTTATGTATTTATATAAATTTAATTATAATGAAATTATTTATTTAAAAGATAAGTTTTAATAAATTTTTT
>ML776743.1:769541-784780 GCA_009831015.1 Picea engelmannii | reverse complement strand
ATGTGATCAAGGAATCATACAATAAAACACAACAAGCTTTATAGGAAAGAATCATATTATTGTATCATATTAAATATGAAAGAGAGATTACAACCATAGCCTTGATGTCATAAGGTCCCTTCCAACTATCCTTCGTTCCCCACACACTTCCACTCCAAGAATTCTTAGAGCATAGATCTGATAATATTCACAATCTATCTTGACAAAATGGCTCATCTAGCCAAGCTAACAATCTCCAAAGCTCAATCCAATCCAAGATCCAAAATCAAAACCTAAAGCTAATCTCAAGCCCCAAAGCTCAATCTAATCCAAGCTAATCCCAGAAAGCTAATCTCATCCAAGCCAACTTTCTCCATGAGAGCTCCTCTCCTTTTATAAGATGAAGAGGATAAGGTGAGGACGTGAGGATGATCCCACCAAATCATGAAAGCGAGTAATATCCAAACCATTCGGATGCCACCTCACCATGGAAGTTTCTCCTTCTAGAAGCATCGAGAAGATGCTCGTTTTTCCCAAGTATGAGCATTCTCACACCCTAATTATAGAGCAACATGTGAACCTCTCGAAACCAAGCTATGGTGCATCCTATGAGAATTAGACATTCTCGCACCCTACCTATATAGCAACCTGCGAACATCCTCTTTAATAGGGTTTTTACAAAGGAGAATGCAACTTCTTTTCTCAGGAAAATTTCTTCTCTCTTCTTTCTTCAAGAACTCAGGCCACTGACCCCTCTGAAGGCAACATATAGGTTTACATCATTAATGTTCATAGGGATGATGAAAATAATGTGTAACATCTATAACGAGAGTGGAATCTACTCAATTCAAGCATCCTACCAAATATTCATTTTATAACACTTATTATAGAAACTAGACACATAACTTTCATATGTTTCCTATAATTACTCTTAAAATGGAGTTTTCATTCACAACCAGACTATTTATTATAAAGATGCATATATTTTCTCAATCATTCAAATATATATATATATATATATATATATATGCACATTAATTAGCCAATAATAGGTATGAGGGAATTTTTTTTATTCAAACTTGATACTCAAACCAACTGACCAAGGGTGATCAATTTTCCACCCAAACATAGGCACATATGCAGTTTGTCTATCTTCATGTAACCACCCACCTAGCAATACCATGATACCAAAAGGGAGAATTTAAGAAAATATTATCCATTATGGACAAATGGAAACCTCTTAAAGAGATAACCTCATAGGAAAATGCCTCTCTAGACTCTCAAGATCACCTCAAATTCTAGGTTCCCCATATGTTGGCTCTGTACAACACAAGAGAATTCTCTCTTCACTACCACATTGTCCCTCAATCTTAAATCCTCTCTCTAGTTCCTTCACACACACCTAAAAAGGCCCTGAGCTCATTTCCATACACTCGAACAATCTACATATCTTCCCACATGAACTATGATATTGCATCACAAGAAATTTTGATTGGTTAAACTCAACAATTAGATCAATATGTGTCTCCACTCTTATTTCTCATTTGCATGTATATGCTCATTTCCTCTCATGAACATGACCACTTCTTGTTCACCCCTTCAATTCTTGGGCACAATTTTCAATGGAGAAGTTTCTAGAGTGTGATTTGACCACACCCCTCCTCATAGTACTTATCCCATTCCTACCATAATTGTGGATATTTTTCAAAAGTCATTTGGCTTCAAAAATAATTTGGAAAAGGTTGTTAGGGATTTTTAGGCATGTCAAACCCCTAATTCCCCCCTCACTTTCCCCCACTCATGGTATCATGGTAACTATAGGAACTCATTCCTCAGTTAGTTGTTTGGCATATTTATTAATAAAAATAGAATACATATATGATGTTTTGATTTATCTTATTTAACTTGGAAGGATAATAAAATATTCATGCAGACATAAGAAACACTAAACATCAATGATTGTAATTTAGATTGGGGATCAAAATGGGGATGCTACAAACACCATCCTCAATGTTCACACCATCTCAAGTGTCCTCTCAAGTTGTAGCAGTACACCATGCTTGGTGTTCTCATTTACTACAACAACATTTCAATGTCTTCACTCTTCATCTTGCACTAGAATCATCATCCTCTTTAAATATTATATGCGTTGTCATTTTTCTTCATTTCTTGGGACACCTCGAAACTTTTGGTATTACAACATATGCCTACAACCATTATCAAGTGATCAT
The DNA here is from genome assembly GCA_009831015.1 of Picea engelmannii. Lineage (NCBI taxonomy): Eukaryota > Viridiplantae > Streptophyta > Pinopsida > Pinales > Pinaceae > Picea > Picea engelmannii. The sequence goes on along the minus strand of ML776743.1, from coordinate 782,570 downwards.
GCATATTAGAACCTTTGTTATGCACAAGTCTTCCATTGATGTTCATAATGCTAGTTAGAGTAAATATTTAAACAAAATGATTATCTATATGATCATGGATCTGGATCCATGTGGCTTCCATGGATAGAAATTGTCTCACTAATCTCTTGGGCATACCCCATGTGTTCGTGATCCCAGCTAGCATGCTATTTACTGAAGCCTCCTCTTCCTCTAGGCTTATGCATCCCCTTCTTTGTTACATAGTCCCTCAAGAAATCCATGATATATATATGTATGTATACACACACACACATTAATTATCCAGTAATAGGTATGAGGGAACTTATTTGATTAAAACTTTCTACTCAAGCCAATTGACTGAGGGTGATCGATTTTCCACCCAACCATAGGAACATATGCAGTTTCTCTGTATACATGTAGCCACCCAACTAGAAATACCATGATACAAAAAGGGAGAATTTAAGAAAATATTGTCCATTATGAACAAATGGAAACCTTTTGAAGAGATAACCTCATAGGAAAACTCCTCTCCCGGCTCTCGGGATCACCGCGAATTCTAGGTGCCCCCTCTGTTGGTTGCGTACAACAAAAGATAATTCTCCATTCACTACCACATTGTCCCTCAAGCTTATCCTCTCTCTATATCCTTCACACCCACCTAACAAGTCCATGAACTCATTGTCGCAAACAAGATATCTTCGCACACAAGCTATGATGTTGCATCACAAGAAATTTTGATTGGTTAAACTCAACAACTAACTCAATATGTGTCTCCACTCTTATTTCTCCTTTGCATATAGATACTTATTTCTTCTCATGAACATGAATACTTCTCGTGCACCCACATGCACATATATCTGTTCTCCATCCATGCACCCACCCCTTTAATTCCTAAGAATATTTTTTAATGGAGAAGTTTCTAGAATCTGACTTGACCACACCCTTCCTCATAGTACTTATCCCATTCCTATCATAATTGTGGATATTTTTCAAAAGTCATTTGGCTTAAAAAATATTTTGGGAAAGGTTGCAAGGGATTGTTAGGAATGTCAAACCCCTTATTTCCCCCTCACTATTACCCACTCATGGTATCATGGTCACTATAGGAATCCGTTCCTCAGTTAGTTGCTTGGCATATTTATTAATAAAAATAGAATACAAATATAATGTTTTGATTTATATTATTGAACTTAGCATGATAATGAAATATGCATGCAGACATAAGAAACACTAAACATCAGTGATTACAATTTATATTGAGGATCAAAATGGGGATGTTACAATCACTTCCCCATTGAAGGAACACCATCCTTGGTGTTCACACTATCCCAAGTTTTCTCTTGAGTTGTAGCAATAAACCATGCTTGGTGTTCTCGTTTACAACAACAACATCACAATGTCTTCACTCTTCATCCTGCACTAGAATCATCATCTTCTTTATATATTCCATCCATTGTCATTTTTCTTCATTGTGTGGGCCACCTTCAGACTTTTGGTATTTGAACATATTCCTACAACCATTATTAAGTGATCATGCATATTAGAACCTTTAATATGCACAATTCTTCCATTGATGTTCATAATACTAGTTAGAGTAAATATTTAAACAAAATGCTTATGTATATGATCATGGATCCACATCTATGTGTCTTCCATGGATAAAAATAATCTCACTATTCCCTTGGACATACCCAATCTGCTCATGATCCCATCTGAAATCTTATTTACTAAAACCTCCTCTTCCTTGCAATCACTCTTCCTTTGGGCTTAGGGATCCCCTTCTTTGTTACATAGTCCCTCAAGAAATTCATCATTTTCAAAGGCTTCCTCACAACGGAAGAGTATTGAGACTTATCGAATCTTACAACCAAGGAATACCCTAAATCACTCCAACATAGCATAGCTCATCACAATGGAGATCATGACATAGCATACGATTCTTGTGTCCTAGTTGTAGCATCTTCTCTTTTCTTTCCATCTCAATGACTATCATCTGCCCTTCCTAAATATATCCATCATCTCACCTTTCTAAATTACATACAATTAGAATGAGATATCATTATAGGAATTTCAATCGAAATATTTTTAAATTTTCTTTCACAAAGATATCAAGTTCCACTTATCTATTTTGAATTATTCTTGATAAAGAAATCAAATTTTTTAAAATTATTCTTGATAAAGAAATCAAATTTTTAAAGTATGAGGTTCCTCATAGCATTTGACTCTCGCTGTAGTAGTTTTCAATATTCCTTATGGGATTACATTCCTCCCATATCTAAGACTGTTTTACCTAAAATACGTATGACCTATAAATTGCTTGTCATCTCTTAGTACGTCATACATATAATCTTTTCATTGCATAATTTTCAATAGCTTATACAAAACCTCGAAATTTCTAGACATCATGAGTTTCATCACTTTCCACTATCATCCATAGCAATCAAAATGAAATGATTACACATTATGTGTGCATTACCAACACATTTAGTATTACATAATGCAATCGATTATTCAAGCCACAATTGTTGTTTCGATGGTCACGTCCACTTGACAACACATCCTTGCATTGATTTTCAAATACCACATTTCTAGGTCATGTATTCCACCATGGTGAATTTATAAGGTCAATAAAAATTCTTGAGACATCATCCAACGATATCCCTAATACTTTATCAACCCTATGGACACCTCACTTTGTAGCCTAACATAACACCAGGTACATATCCCTTCTCTACCATGCAGTTCCTCATAAATATCCTCTTTATTACAAGTTCTCTTCAATGTTGGAAAGAGGGTTATATTCCAAGGCCCAATTCAAGAAGGGGAACCATTGGACACTTGTATGTCACTATATCGTTTTCATATCCATCATTAGTATGGTATCCCATATGGCTTAGTTCTATTGGCATCCTTCTTCATACATTCCCTACATTCACTTATGCATACCACATAACCATGCATTCCCTTAGTGCATCTACATAATTCATATCATGCATGTATCTATTGATTCATTCATTCATTCATTGTTAGTCAACTCAATCATGACATGCTTGTTCACAAAGGAATTGCAAATATTCTATTTGTCTTTACATACTAGAAGTTTGTCCCTCTGCCATACTCCATTGAGGCATCCATGACATACATGCATTCACTTATTCTCTTATCAATAAAGATATAAATTATACTTGAAGGAATTCTTACCGAATTCCTTTCATATGACCTGTTATTATGACATGTCCAATTTCGTACCTATATGGCCCCAATCATCATTCTTAATGTTACTTGCCCAACTAACACTTCTTAGGAGCTCACATGCTCCCTCATCGGTGTTTCGACAAGTATCCTCTTGTATTTTTACTCTACACGAGGTTGTCCACCATAGGTAACTATATCATCATCATCATTAATTTTTCCTTCACACACAATCATACTCCACATAATATCATCTACCATGCCAGTCATAATGTACATGCTACACCACATTAAAATCATCGAGCATTATCATATTATGCCCTATCAAATATGTATGCATTCTAGCAATCATTTCTCAACATGTTTATTGGTGAAAATTCTATTTAACTGTTTTATGTTCTTGTAATTAACATCGCACAAATTTTCTACGATGAAGTAGGGGAAGCACATCCCATGTTTAGTTCTTCATGAGAAACTATGCACCTCCTCCATGGCAACCTCCAAATATGGATTTATTATTTCTTCTACATAATAATGTGGATCTAAATAAATGACCATTTAACAATGGAGAGGAAGAAGGGGCTCTATAGCATTGAGCTCTTGTGGATTACCATAAACCTGTCAACACGTCCTCTATGGATTAGCAAGATCACCAACTAGATCACATGTTACGTGAAAAGTTTTTTGTGATCAAAATGGTCTAGGTGTCATATCTAAAATAACATATTCATCAATGTCACTTTATTCCCCATCATCTGAATTCTAAATTTATTTTTCAAGTGAAGAGACATCAATGAGATGTCAATTAACAAGAACTAGCACATCTGCAACAAGGATTTCTTCAATTTCATGTAAGGGGCCTTCTTCGAATTTAACACTTTTTTAAATGAAAATATATTCAATGAAAGGATTCAACAACATCTACCCCTTAAAATAATTAGGATAACCCAAAAATATGTGCTCTTGATTTTTGGGTTTTGAAGCTTTCCTCTTCTCTGAGTGTATGTGTGCCCATGCATGAGATCCAAATATCCGAAAGTGAGTGACTTCCAATTTATTACCACTCCAAGCCTAGAATGGAGTGACTCCCTTCAAATATTTATGAGGAACTCTATTTTTCATGTAGGTTGCACAATTAATATATTCATCCCATATCTTTGGAGCTAGAGATTTGGATTGCAACATGTAATTGGACATTTCCTTTAAAGATCTATTCTTCTTCTCAACAACTCTTTTTTGATATGGAGTATATAGAATTGTATGTTGCAACTCAATATCTAGTTATGTACATATATTATAGACATAATTGTTCACATACCCCTCCCCATTATATGTACATGGGATCTTGATCCCCTTCCCTGAATTCATCTCTCTAAGTGCTGTAAAGTATTTGAGATACTCAAACACTTCATATTGTTTCTTGAGAAAATGCACCCATGCATACCTTGAAAACCATCAATAAGGGTCAACACATACTTGGCCTTTCTCATGGATTGGTGAGGGAATGGGCCCATGAAATCACTATGAACAATATAAAGGAATGAAGAGCCCCTCAGTGCCTCACCCTTCTCAAATTTATCTTTTATATGTTTCTGATGTATGCATCCTTGACAAACTCCATTGGAAAAAAATATATCTAATAAACCTGTCACCATACCCTGCTTGCTAAGTTGTTGTAAGAAGTCATAATTGAGGTGAAAAAATCTCGCATTCGTTAAACTAATAAATTAATTAACATGTTTTAGTTGTACAACATAAGGATATTTAGGAATGAAATGGGAAAAATCATACAACTTGGACTGGCGATGTGCTTGCCAATTGCAACCATTCATCCCTTAGAAATATCATAAATCACTATTGAGTCCATAGTGAAATCCACTCTTGTTTTGGTACCTGAATATGTTATATGATATATGGAAACTAAATTTATGGATAGAGAGGGTATAGGAAACACATTCTAAAAATTTCCATGTTCTAAATCAATTCTCCCTTTCCCACATACCTTAACATGTGTATAATCTCTCATTAAAATGGAAGGACCGGTGCATGGCTCCAAAGATATGAAGGAATAATGTGCGGAGGCCATATGATTAGATGATATTGAATAAAGAATCCATGTGGATAATTGTTATGAACCAAGAATCTTGAAAAATATAAAAATCCAATGAATATAGTCCAGTTCGAGGGGCAAACATCCTTTTACAATATATTGAATTCGTAAGACAATATATGATGATCCTAAAACTAGGATCCTTGGCATACATATAGGAGAAAAGGGGTAAAATTATAATGAAACGGTACAAGTAAAGGCTCTATCCGACCTTGTAATATTAAAAATAAAATAATAGTGAATGCTTATTAGGGATTTACCATAGGGACCCAAGGGCCTTAACATTGACCCCTTGTTTAAAAAGGATGTTCTGTCAAAGATTGTAATTGAGTGTGTTTCTTCACAAACTGCTCATTTTCCCATGTAGCTTCTTCTAGAGGCATATTCTTCCACTTCATTAGGTACTCCATAATGGTTGTATTACTAAAATATAGAGAACATTGATCTTTAACTTTTTCTAGTTCAAGAATAAACTTCCCTTCTTCATCTAATTCTTGAAGTTCTATTTTCACTGACATAGTGTATCCCAAAACGTTTTCTAGGAAAGATACGTGAAAATAATTATGGATGAGCGTAACGACCCCAATCGTTACGACTACAAGCAAAGCAAAAAGTGCCAATTTTTTTTTTGTTTTAAGGCAAGAAGTCAACAACGACAACAGTTGAACCACACAATCTGACGTTGAACACCATGCCATACATTAGGCAACATACAATAATGACTCAACACAATAGAACATCTAGAAACTAGGCGAAACGTGCAAAAATCAAAGACAAATAGAAACGACTACTTGCTCGACACAAACATGACAATGCCTACAAGCTAAAGGACAACATCCACAATCCCGACACAATGGCCTTGATGACCAGTAACCAGAAACCTCTATGGTACACAAAACCCAATGCATGAAGGCGTTACAACCCAAGCACCAACAACTACAATGAACAATGCCCACAATGGGAAGCACAGACTCCAGCCAAGTCATCATTCGCCTCTATCCATTAGGGCGTACAATGATCCCCTCATCAGAAATCATGTTGTCACCAGGTGATAGGCGTGACAACAATTGTGGCACAACAACATAACTGGACCATCAACACCAGCTAAATTCAATGTTCTAGGAGCTCAATGAACTATCTAAACACCCGACGACTAACCCTAGCACCCAAATCGACAAGTCGACAAGATGACTATGAAATTCATACGACACAATAATTTCCTTTCACAAAAAAGTCAATCTGTACATTAATTAAAAGACGTTGTTATCCATCGAAGAAATTATCCCTCAAGAATCCATTCTACAATAATTCTTTATTATTTAATTAAGATTTTAATTACATAAAGGTCTCACTACCCTTGTCATTTACTAACATGAAGTTCCTTGTAGCCTATGTTAACTCCCTCAACCTGATCATTACCCTACCCAAACATACAATCCTTAGATCAAGATAGTTGACATATCCACAATGTATTTTATCAAATCTAGGTTTAACCATGACCACGTAGTCTAACTGTAATATATGTCTAAGAATAGTTGGCTAGATAGCATTTCTCTTACGGTCTATAAAAATCCACATTGCTATCTAATAAAATCGCTATCAAAAGATGTCAAAAAAATCAACAATGCTATCTAAATAAATGAATGATGTAGTTGTCTAAGATCAATAAGATTCGCTCATCAAGAAATAATTGCTCACAAAAATGGTTGTTCATTATAAACTATAATATTGCTGCCCTATTATTATATAGAATACCTATAATAAAATGTTGTCACTATAATTATAATAATTATCAAGCTGTCATACAGTCATTGTTGTCATATTAACAAGATTACTGTCAACATATTAAATATGTCATGAACACGGTTACCATTATAAGTAAATCGCTATTCCTAATATTAAATATCACATGATTATGGACAAAAACTCAAAAGATAGAACGTTTAGCCAACACTGAAAATAAACTCAATTTTGAAAGTGCTAGCATCGAATCTTTTGTTTCAAGTGACATTTTTGTTTTTATTATTGTTTTACAGTTATTTTTCTACGCGTACATATGTTAACCACATAGATAAATTAGTGCATCTATATCACAAATTCTAAGATCCCATTTTAACTAGCACAACATTATCCATGGTTTTCTAAATCCAATAAAACTCTGGCACACATTATATATCTGGACTGTGAAGGAGCAACTCGCTATCATTATTATATTCATAGGGTATAATAAAGCTACGTATTACATCACTATCCTAAATAACATAGATATCAATTTTTAAATACATTCACTGTGACAACATAATAAATATTTATGACACATCACAAACCACATTGCTAAGATATCTTAAAGCAAATCGTTGTGACATCATAAACAAAAACGCTATCAAAACATTAAGAAATTTTCACCATGATAGCCAATAAATGGTTGGGATACATTAAAAGGGAATGCAGATATATATAAAATAAAAATGAAATGAAATCATTGTCACAATATAGTCGTCTAGATCCTAGGGGATGCACTTCCACAAGAAGTATGAAATCACTTACCCACATATTATGAATGTTTTCAGTGCATTAAAACGCAACCAAGGTACGTGTAAAACTCGGAGTAAGTTAAATGATGATGCTAGCAGGTAATAAATAGGTGAATAAATATATGGAATGTTGTTAGTAAATATCCCTAGACTGTTGTCAATTAATTCATGGAAACATTGTTTGTAAAGATCATGGATACGCTTTCATTTAAACAATGTTACTGTGTCTACAGAAGTCGCATGGAATGGCTTTGAAGGCGTTAGGAAAATGGCTGGGTAGATATTGGCTATGGATAAAATCGTGGGGAGTGACTGCGTGGAAGTCCAACTGAGTAGAACAATGGATGCATATGAAAATCATAGGGCATAAACAAGTGGTGCAGATGAAGCGTTGTCAAGATAACAATAGGAGATACATAGCATCAAGTGCAAACATACCCACACAAAAATACAGTCGTTGTCAACCAATGAATAAGAACCTTCTCTTCATATTGTTGTCGTCAATAATATAAGCACCCCAACAACAAGAAAAAATAATTGATTTGGGTGAACACGAATGGGTAAAACAGGCTTGAGTAAAACGAATCATCTGGTCACACCATGGATATTTTAACAAATAAAAAAAAAGAAATCACAGTGGGCACAATAACTTTGGATCGAGTTTAACAAGAACGGTTCTATCATGCCCCCATTTACATATAAAAAACGCTCCCATTTACCCAACAAATGCGTAGTAAAAACGCTACCCCTTTACACAGTAAATACGTAGGCAGTCAAGGTAAATTTTCATTGTTATTCAAGGCATAAATTTACTGTCATTCAAGTGTAAAAACACAGTCAATAAGTACATTAAAAATATCTCATTCACATATTAATAACATTGATATTTTACCAATCAAGAGCTGGGAATTGTCATTAAACTTGCAGCGAATAAAATGCCATCCAAAAATGCATTGGTGATATTAAAAACATAGAGAGTATTAAGTCGTTCACAAAGAGAAATGATAAACAAAATGCAGAGATGATCAATCACAAGAAGGCACAAGACATTCATTCATCCATGAATCAATCAACGAAGAAAATGTAAGGGTATATGGTTGGGTAATGTTATCCTTCGCTCATCATCCACACACAGAAAAGAAGGGCAACAGAATCTATAGGTCTATTAACATCGAAGTGTCGACTGTCGATTTGGCTCCTGGCTGACTGCTCAGGCATGGAATGATGATCTAGGGATAAGGATGAAATATAAAGCACAATATCTTCATAATAATAATTAAAACAAAAAATAACAGGCATAGCAATCAAGGATTGGGTTGCCAAGGAAATCAATTCAAAAGCAGTGAGCATAAAGCTATGATGACTTTAAGTTCTCGATTAAAAACCTTGAGAAAAAAAAAATTATTTACACAATAGAACTATAGTAATGAAAGTGCAAGAGAAATAATAATCTACCATTTAAATAAATTCATGTGTACCATAGCCCAAGGCGAAAACTCTGAGTCGTTGTCCCGTGTGCACTCCATCCAGCTCCTGCTTGTTGACTGATGTGACTTGACTAGTATCTCCCAGCCATTGATAGGGTTATTATTCTTCCCCCTTAGCCCTCGGAGCTACAAAGGGCCTGCACACATGAAACCAAAGAACATCTAGCACCCAGCTCGCCTCGCAAGGTCGCGCTACCACTCGTTACCCGAGCTAGATATCCCAATTCCCACAAGATAAGTTAGTCAAGACAAAAATTCACCAACGTACCATTACGCATAAAGATGAGATCCATACTCCTCTTCCTCTATCCTTTTTATAGAGTTTTTAAGTGATTTCTTTCCTAAATTCTCAATTAATTTCTTTTTCATTATTTTAATAAAAAGAAAACCTCCCTCATACACATGTCACCCATCCCCCTAGTTGCACCAGAAATTAATTTCATTAATTATTTAATTATTCCTATTTCCCTCACCTACCAAAAACCACTCCTAAAAATACTCCCCCAGGTGATCTTGTGGGAGACTAAGGGCCTCTAAGGAATAAGGCCCCTTCCTTATTGTGCGCCCCTTATAATCACCGTGAGCGACTATCGTAATCTTCCCTCATGACATCATGGTTCTTATTGAACTAGGTAATCGTCAACCTACAGTTTGAGCCATGATGGGAGTGTTGGTAGGATGTGGCAGGGTTGTTGTCCACACCTCTCCATCAATGTCTCTGGTTCTCATGCATGACCCCTCCACTCCACATGTGAGTCTTTTCGGCAATATATCATTAGTCCCAATAGTCCACTACCTGAATCGATCCAGAGTCCAAGGGGTTTCAATGATGCCTCTCCATCCTCAAGGTCCAAAGTCCTGCACACTCAGGGGAACCCGATCAATAACACATGTCTATGTTAATGCAATAAAATAACATATCATTGTATCATAATGCGTCATAATGATAATCAAATGCCCAAGAGTATAATAATCCAAATCACTTGCAAGCAAGTGTCCTTAAAGAATTAGTTCGATCAGTGCATGCAAGAATGAGATGCTAAATACACCCCCTCTTGGTATAAAATTTGTCCCGGATTTTCACAGTATATAAGTGCCGAAATACTATGCATCATAGTATCACAAGTTGATCTATCAAACAAAAATGGAAAATTTTGGCACAAATCATATGCATCCTCCCAGGTCACCGAGTGCGGACTATAGTTGTCACACTAAACCTTGACCTAATCTACTGTTCGACGTCGTAGTTGTCGAATGCTCTGATCTAGGATATCGATCAGCTCAGTTGTGATTTCACCCTCATCAAATACCTGGAAGGAAAACATGTCAATAACATGTGTAGGATCGCTAATATAATGTCTCAAACCAGATATGTGAAAAACATCATGCATACGCCTCAAAGAATCAGGAAAGGCTAGTTGATAGGCCACAGGTCCCTTCCTTTCCACAATCTCGAAGGGTCCCATGAACCTAGAGGAGAGTTTAGCACCCTTTCCAAACTCGATCAAATTCTTATTTTGTTTCACCCGCAAGAAGATTTGATCACCAACTTCGTAACTACGGTCGACAGGGTGCACATAGGCATAACTCTTATGTTGATCCAGTGCTTCCTTGATCCTTTTTGTTAAAGTTTGAATTTTTTATTTCATTACTTGGATCGCTTCCAGTCCCACCAGGACCCTATCCTCAAACCGATCCCAACTCAGGCGTCCAACACGGTCACTCGTAGAGAAACTCGAAAAACACCATCTTAGTGGTACCTGATAACTGTTGTTATATGTGAATTCTATCAGTGGAAAGAATTCCTCCCAATTCTTTTGTTGGTCTATCAAATACATGCACAACATGTCCTCTAAGATTTGGTTTGTTCATTTGGTCCACCTTTCTGTCTCTGGGTGATGCGTAGTATGGAAGTTAAGTTGGGTTCCCAATGCCTGTTGGAAGCTAGTCCACAATCATCTGGTAAACACCGATCCTCGATCGGAGATAATCCTCTTAGGCACGCCATGTATCCCCATAATCTCACGGATGAAAACTAGAGATATGTCAAGTGCTTGATACCTTGTACATATAAGAATAAAATGAGCACTCTTTGTCAGAGTTTCGACTACCTCCAAATCGAGTCATGTCTTCTTACTGTCAATGGAAATCCAAAAATGAAATCCATGGAAATGACCTCCCATTTCTATTTTGTAAAAAAGTGTGGTTGTAGTAATCCCGTTGGATATCTAAGTTCAGCCTTCACCTGCTGACATCCTAGACATCTAGCCACATAGTTGACTATGTCTGCCTTCAATCCCTTCCAAAAGAATAAGGGTTTTAAGGTATGCCCTCATCTTCGTGACTCCAAGATGAGCCATATACACTACCCTATGAGCCTTGTTTAGGATCAAACTCCTCAACTTGTCGTTGGGAGGTATGCAAATTTGACTTATAAATAGCAATTATTCGTTGTTGTCCATAGTAATCCTATAATTTTTTGTGCCATCATTGTTTTTTGTTTGATAAAATCCTTGACGTCTTGTACCAGTCATCATTGCGCTGTAAAGTTAGAATATTTTCACGTAGATTTTTCTGAAGAGGCATCACTGAAAATATGCACGGTCTCCGAGTCAATGCAGAAACCACTTTGTTCAATGTTTCCTCTATGTAAGTAATCAAGAGATTGTACTCGCTAATCAATTCCGACCAATGTCATTGTCGTGCGTTCAAGTCGCTTTGCGTAAAGATGTGTTGTAGTCCACAATGGTCCATTTAGTTCAAAATTCCTTCCAATAAGGTAATGCCTCAAAACTCTCGAGGCATAAATAATGGTTAACAAACTCCAAATCATGCGTCGCATAGTTCTCCTCATGCCTTCTCAAATTTCTCGAGATGTAAGTGATCACCCGATCGTCCTGCATCAAGACTCCACCTAAGCCTTCTTTGGATGTGTCAGTTCATACCAATAAGTCTATGTCCATTTGAGAGATCTTTAGTATCAGTGTTTTTTCCAACATCTCTTTGAGCCTCCAAAAGGCTTTCGTGCATTTCACGGTCCAAACAAACTTCTTGTTCTTCTTCTTCAATTATGTGATCGTATTTGCTATCTTCAAAAATCCCTCGATGAACTATCGATAGTATCCTGCTAAACCCGTTAAGCTACAAACTTCCAGGACATTCATCGACACAAGTTATTCCATAATAGCCTCGACCTTTGTTGGATCCATGGCGATACCTTCATCGGAGATGACATGCCCTAAGTAGTGAATATCTGATTGATAAAATGAACATTTAGACAATTTTCCATACAATTTGTTCTCTCGTAGACACTGTAGTACCAAGCACAAGTGCTCATAATTCTCCTCCATCATTCAAGAGTAAATAAAAATATCGACAATGAATACTTGGATGAACTTGTCCAAGTACTCATGGAACACCCTGTTCATCAAACTCATAAATACCCCTGGTATGTTCGTCAGTCCAAACGGTAAAATACTAAACTCGTAATGTCCAAACATCATCCTAAATGCGTTCTTAGGGAAGTCATCCTTCTTGATCCATAACTGGTGATACCCTGACCTCAATTCGATCTTTAAAAACACTTTTGCACCCTTCATCTGATAAAAAAGATCATCAATCATTGGCAACGAATACTGATTCTTGATCATTTCCTTGTTCAATTGACGGTAGTGAATGCAGAGTCTCCATGACCCATCCTTCTTTC